>JBBMOL010000443.1:17443-108267 GCA_037954665.1 Laguncularia racemosa
TTTCCGGCTTCATGGACATCCTTTATTAACCCGTTTAAGTGCTTCCTTGAGTTGTTTCGCTCGACTTTTGTGATCGGTCCAGGCGGCACTTCAAGAGGATCCACATTCCTTCTTCTGGCTTGACTCTCATCATGGATCTCATCATTCCCCTCCTCTTGAAAAGGATTTGTCCTCAAATCGTCACCTACATAAAAAAGGACTCAGATTAATAACATTAAATGTGACACTTACTTGATACTCACCTGGTAAATCTTTCTTGTAGGCATTATCATTGATTTTCTCAAGCATCGGAAGTGGACCGTCTCCCCTAGGGTTCAACTTGGATCTCCTCTGCAATGGAAAACTCTCCTTGCGAAAATGCACCCAAACCCAATCTCCAGGATGAAAAATCTTGGGTCTCCTGTCCTTGTTCACCCTTGAAGCGACCCTAGAATTTTGTTTTACAATCCTAATCTTTACTTGTGCATGTAGCTTTCTCATAAAATCTGCCGTAGAATCAGCATCAAAACTTACAGTCTTGTTAAGTGGCAATGGAAATAAATAAATAGGAACCAATGGGTTAAAACCATACACAATCTCAAATGTTGAACAATGAGTAGTGCTATATAAAGCCCTGTTATATGCAAACTCCACAAATGGTAAACAATCCTTCCAAGTCCTAATGTTCTTCTCTATGATTGCCCCTAACAATTGAATTAAAGTCCTGTTAACCACATCAATTTGCCCATCAATTTGTGGGTGACAGATAGCTGAAAACATCCGTTTAGTTCCTAACTTTTCCCACAATACTCTCCAAAAATGACTCAAAATTTTCTCATCTCGATCACTAACAATGCTTCTAGGTATACCATGCGGACGCACTACCTTTCTAAAGAACAAATCAACAATGTATATAGCATCATCAGTTTTATGACGAGGAATGAAATGAACCGTTTTAAAAATCCTATCCACAACCACAAAATTAGAATCTCGACCATGCTTAGGCCTAGATAATCCTAACACAAAATCTATGGAAATGTTTATCCATGGCTCACAAGGAATGACACTATACTCATATAACCAATCTAAGAACTCATCTAAACAAGGAATGGGATGACGATACTTTACCGTAAGGTTGTTGATGGCGCGGCAGACAACATACATTCTCCATGTCCCATCCTTCTTAGGCACCAAAATCACAGGCACTGCACATGGACTCATGCCTTCTCTCACGTATCCCTTCTCCATTAACTCATCTACCTGCCTTTGGAGTTCCTTCAGAAAGACATTTTCAAAATCCTGCACAAGAGATGCAACCACACTAGGCAAAGAGTTAGATAGTTCGTTAGTATTAAGACATGTTTCCTTAAAAACCAGCAAAAACATAGGTTGCCTCATCACTAACGCTCTCCTTACTACACTCGCTTTTGCCACACAACTCTCCTTTTGCAAGGCTGCCCTCTCCTTTTCACTCACCACCAAAGTTGATCCCCCTTCAACTTAGCCTCTCACACTCTTTCCAGCCTTCCTCTCCTTTTCCTTTTGATCTTGACTCTTATATTCCTTTTTCTTCTCATTGCCTTTTGCTCTCTCACTCTCACTCTGCTTTTCACTCACCTGGTGTTTTGCAAAAGACTGTTATAGCTACAACTGATCCTCATACACTTGTTTAGGTGTTAACGGTTTAAGGTTAAAACTTTTTCCTTGGTGAACAAGCGTATACTTGTTAGAAAAGCCATCATGAACAACCTTCCTATCAAATTGCCACGACCTCCCCAACAACACATGACATGCTTGCATTGGCACTACATGACATAACACCTCATCCTCATACCTACCAATGCGAAACCCAATAAATGCTTGCTTACTCACCTTAGTCTCTCCACTATCATTCAACCACTGCAATTTTTATGGACTAAGGTGTCTAACAGTTTTGAGCCCCAGCCTTTCAACAATAAAATTGCTCACTACATTGGTGCAACTTCCCCCATCAATAATCAAACTACAAATGTGATCTCCTAGATAACATCTAGTATGAAATATATTCTCTCTTTGCACCTCCTCTTCTTCCTTCACCTGCACATTCAAAGCTCGCTTCACTGCTGCCACTAGCCTTCCCATTGCAGGCTCCTCATCATCACTAGCATCCCCTAATGGAGGCATATCATCTTCTTCACTATCCCTCTCAGTCTCATACTCTCCATCATCACGCAAAATCATCAAACGCCTATTTGGACATTGACTAGCAATATGGCCTCTACCTTGGCATTTAAAGCATCTAATGTCACGATTTCTAGAAGTAGAAGATTTAGGGTTACCTTGATTACCAAGAGTAGAACCCGCTTGCCTCAGCTCCCCTTTTGGTTTGGTGGGTAAAGGCTTTTCTTCTTTCTTCCATTGGTTAGTCTTCCAAGTGGATGAACCATTACCCTGTGGAAACCGTGCATTACTACTACCTCTCCTCTTTTGCTGGTTCTCAACCTTTATAGCCATGTGAACCATATCCTCCAATTCTACAAAATGTTGCAATTCAACCACATTTGGGATTTCTCTATTCAACCCCGCAAGAAACCTAGCCATTGTAGCCTCTCTATCCTCCTCTACATTCGCCCTAATCATAGTGACTTCCATCTCCTTGAAATACTCATCTACACTTCGGCTTCCCTGCCTAAGAGTTTGCAACTTGTTGTGCAATTCACGATTGTAATAGACAGGCACAAACCGCTTCTTCATCACTCTTTTCATCTCTTCCCAAGACTCAATAGGTGGCTCGCCACTCCTTCTCCTATTTAACATTAGTTGATCCCACCACACTATAGCATAATCCGAAAACTCAATGGCAGCAAGTTTTACTTTCTTTCTCCCACTATAGTTGTGACAATCAAACACCATCTCCACCATTTTCTCCCACTCTAAGTACGCCTCGGGATCATTCTTCCCTTGGAAAGGAGGAATCTTCATCTTTATGCCACTTAATTGAACATCCTCTCTAGTCCTATCTCCTCTATCTTCCCAATCCCTAGTTCCTCTATTCGGACCAATATATCCTCTATAACTCCCGACAGAAGGCTCATCAAAGTCATCATCCGACATTTCATCTCCACCCCTCGGTACTCTCATAGAACGACTCTCCCTCTTATGCCCTTGGAATACGTTTGTGGATTACTCTAGTCTTTGCTCTACCGTCTCATGAATTTGTTCCATTCCCTGTTGGAACATCCTCTTCATTTCACCCCTCAACGCCTCAATTACTAACCTAGCATCAAACCTTCCCCTCTCACCTTCAGGAGAATGTTGTCTCGACATAGTCCCTGCAGAAAAGATTAGTACTAACACACATATATATATAATTAAACCTCACGATACACTCCCTTACGTGTTTCGCTCAAATGATGATATCACATAGTCACTCGTGTATTCTCATAAATAATGATGATATCAACTCGCCAAATTCCTCTTCTCAATTCTCTTGGAACTAACCCGAACTACACCAATTTCCTTCCGTAGAATTCAAAACAACTCTAGGGTTCGTAAATTTTCCTCTATTTTTCTATCCGATTTTTTTTTTTTTTGTCTTGGTTGTTGCTCTTGATCACGTTTTTCTTTTCTTTTCTTTTCTCTTCTTTTTTTTTTTTTGTCGTGATTTTTACTCTTTTTCTTTTTTTTTAACAATCGCCTAGTCGATATTGCACTATCAAAAGACAATAAATACTACGAAATTGAATATGATAATTGATATAAAAGATTGGAGTTAGGGTCTTTGATATTACCTTCCTCTACCGAACTTAATGTTTTGACAAACCTAAGCTTTGATACCAAACAGATATGAACCACGCCAACCTGTGACGAAGCCCAATACCAATACGTTCGGAATTCGTTGCCTAAGACGCCCAAACACCTAAAGTGGAAACCGCAACCCGTTGTCTATAAGCGAGACAAGAACCTTGGTATAATGTGAAGACGCCACAATCGGGATGAAAGACCGATTGATAAGTCGGGATGAATGCCATGGAAATTAATCTGATAAGTTCTAGTTAGTTCTTAAAGAACTAAGAAAGGTGCCTCTCAAAAGTTTTTAATGTTCAAAGATGTAAATTCTATGTTATGTCTATTCTAAACCCTAGGAGCTTTTATACTAAGGTTACAATTCGTGAAAATACAAGCCCAAAACGACGTAGCTTAGATAAGTTGCGTAAAAAACACAAGACAGAACAATAAAGGCCGGCGGTGTAGCCATGAAGGCCAACGGCCTTGAGCCAGCCTTGAAGAGATACACGGCCATGTACTTCTAGACGTGTACCTTTCTGTGGATTTTCTTGACTCGTGCCTTTTAGCAGTGTATGATTCTATGCAATCTTGGAATTCCTACATGGCCATGCCTTGAAAGTACACACCCTCTTCAACCCGTATCCGGTGTGACTTGTATAAGAGCAAGGGTCTTCCCATGGTTGTTCCAATCCGTTCCAACTTCATGATTGCTCCAATCCTTTCCGGCTTCATGGACATCCTTTATCAACCCGTTAAGTGCTTCCTTGAGTCGTTTCGCTCGAATTCTTGTGATCGGTCTAGGCGGCACTTCAAGAGGATCCACATTCCTTCTTCCGGCATGACTCTCATCATGGATCTCATCAGATTCATTTTAAGAAATAACATCATTATGGTTTTAATCTTCATTGATTTTCATAAATCGGATCAACTTCAAATTTTAGGGTTCAAGCCAATTTGTTCCAATTTGAACTGGTTTTTGGATGTTGATTAAGAGTTGTTCCATTGGCTTGTTAGTATATGATTTGATTCCCTTCTAAGCACATCAACAAACCTAGAAATTCTACCATAGTAAGAGAAGTGATCCTGTAATAATTTAATAATTAAGTGATCAAAATTGAGTAACTTAGACAACATTTACACTAGTACTAAGATTGACTTCTCTACATTTTGACATATTTCAGTGTAATTGCTAGACAAGGATTGGTTGTATTAAAGACTGCCCTTTTAAACTAAATGAGATAATAATCTATTGTTTGACTATTGTATTATTGCATTAATGTATATAATTTAATTTATACTTGATCGTGCACATGTGTTTGTAGGTTATACAAACACCCTTTAGGGATCATTTTTCTAGCTGTAGTTATTAAGGATTACACGACATATGATAAGGACCTAGGGACATACGTCGAGATGAAGATGATATAGAATACTTTTACTATTATGATGATTAGGTGAAGATTATCATTTGAGATCTTGAGCATTGCTAGAAGTTAGTTTAATTATGGAGGATTAAAGTATTGAAAATAGTTTGGCATTGATTATTTTATATGGAATATATTCAGATAACTTGAAGAAGTACGTAGTTTGTGAATGGGATTGAATTGAACTACTTATTCATGATGTTAGATTTTTCTTTTAATTGTGGATCTAGGTATTACAGGTTACATTTAAAATTAGCTAGTTTAAGAGCCTTAATTTGTCTTACCCTGTATTAGACACGTGGCGGGTTGTAATGTCTCGAGTTTTGGGGCATTACAGCTTAAGTGGTACTAAAGCTTAGGTTTGATGATCCTTAGAAAATAAGTAATAATCAATAACTATAGGTTTCAATCAGTAGAAAGTAAGTTATGATCTTTAGATAGATTAGGAATTGTATGTGTAGGATAGTGAGATATGTAGTAAATGGGTGAAATTATATGTCAATTCTTTTTTTAAGAAAATTTATTTTACTTTAATTATTATCTTTGTGTGTAGTTTCTTTTAAATCTCCTTTTATTTATATTTTG
This sequence comes from Laguncularia racemosa, assembly GCA_037954665.1. Lineage (NCBI taxonomy): Eukaryota > Viridiplantae > Streptophyta > Magnoliopsida > Myrtales > Combretaceae > Laguncularia > Laguncularia racemosa. The sequence continues at coordinate 23,200 of JBBMOL010000443.1, forward strand.
ATATGTATATATATATATATATAAAATTTACATATTATATTATGTACTTTATTTATATATACGGTGTATAGCTTCACAAAATTTTTAAAAAACTAACACTAACTCTCAGCCTATTCGGTTGTCTTCTTTTTAAACAAAATGCCTCCAAGAAGAATCACCAAGTCAGGATCATAAAAAGGTGCTAAGTATGGTACCTGGGATGGAGGGAATCTCCATGGTTAGAAACTAAAAAGGGAGACAAGGTTAGTTTGCCGGCCCCGATTACCTAACTCCTGAAATTGTAAGAACTGAGTGAGGTTATTAGCACAGAAAACCTAAGTATAGAATGCCAAATAAAATAGAGTAAAAGAGGTTCCAATAATTTTTTGAAGGTTTATTGGGGGGCAAAGGAGTTCAACCTTAAAGTCAATGACCTAATAAAGTAGATGATTGGATGAAAAAAAATGGAGAAGCCCTTTGTACCTTTCGGTTCCAAAAAGATAGGAAGGTAGTTTATGTGCATTCATGCAAGGGGACTACAACAAGTTGGTGGGCGTCAATTCTTAAGCTAGCAGCAAGTGTATGGCCTATAGTGGATTCAAAGAGCTATTCTATTAAAATTTATTTCCCAAAACAGCTTTTCTTTGAAGGTGGAAGTTACATATTATAATTTTGAATAGGGGAAGGTCAATAGGGAATATGAGGCAAAAATGGGAATCTCCTAATTAAGTTCCTACCCAAGGCAGTCTATGTTGATGATGGTTCTAGGGCAAGGAGATTTGTGAGGGGGTAGGGCTAAATCTCTAACTTGAATTTATTCTTTCTAGCGATCATTATGTTGAAGTGGTTGCTAAGGCTAAATTTATGAAGCAAAGCAGGAGAAGGAAAAAGGGAGCAATTGAACCCAAGTTAGGGGTGGCCTTAGGTAAGGCCAAATTCTAGTGTGAGGGTGCAAGATAAGGCAGGGGGCCCCAAATGCTTAAAAAAAAGACTTCTAGTTACTTTAGTTTCTCCTCTAAAAAATCTGACTAATGCCTTTAGAACTTCCTTCAGCCCCCTGCAATTAGATGCACTAGATGTTAGGAATCCCATGAACTGAGGAAATTGTTGATGGTGAGGTCTATTGCTTCTCCTATTAGAAGACAGGACATAAAGTAGGAATTAAAATTTGAGGGGATCTTCCCATTAGTATTTCTACCATATGTGTAAACAGAGGGGATAAAAGTAGTTAACGTACTCAAAGTCAACTGGGGAAATAAATAGCCTTCGCTTGGGCAAGCAGCAAGGCCTTCAACACGTGTATAGGTAGTTAAGCCATAAACAAGAGGCCTTGATAATGGGTTTTTCCGGTGTTTACAATTCAATAGTAGTACCACCAAAACCTTCTAGTTATGGACACCTTGAAGGGGTTTCTTCAAGTAAAAAACCTAAATTTCCCCTGTCTTATTTGATATAGTGCCACTCTTTCTTATATGTTTAAATCTTTTATACATGAGTTGGGGTTGACTTCTGAATTGTTTTGTGATCTTTTGAATTTAGTACCCCCTTTGGAGTTGGAAAGATTTTAAATTGAATCTATAGAAAAATAAGAGTAAAGGTAAAAGATTTTGGGGAATCCAGCAAACCTATTGATGATAGAGATGGTAAAAATTTGAAATAATCATAGGAGTTAACCAGTTGTCAAAGTACCATGCCACCATTGATTGCCATAACATAGTGGTCCACTTCAACATAATTAGAGGAGATTCCTTCAGTTTAAGTTGGAAGCATAGAGACCAAAAGGATTACACTTATGAGTTGTGGGGAAAAGAATATTTGGTTTCTGTGATAGTTGAGGCAAGAAAAAGTAAGAAGCTGGAAATGGTTTTCTATAGTGATAGACTTTCCCGATGTCTTTCCAAAAGACCTTCCTAGTTTACCCCTAACTTGGGAAATTGAGTTCAGCATCAATTTTAGTTCCAAGTACTATACCAAAATCAAAACCAGTATATAAGCAGCGTTAGTTGAGTTAGAAGAGCTGAAGAAATGTTACAGGACCTATAAGATAAAGGATTCATAAGATCCAATACATTCCCTAAGGTGCACAGTCTTTTTTGTTAAGAAGAAAGATGAAGCATAAGATTGTGCATTAACTACAAAGAAAAAAAATTTGTCACCATTAAGAACAAATATCCTCTCCCTAGGATGGGTTATCTTTTAACTGTTTTAGGGAGCTCAAGTATTCTTTCAGATAGACTTAAAGTCAGGATACCACTAGTTAGGATTAAGGACAAGTCTTTTTAAAGTCAGCTTTTTTGGACAAGGTATAGGTACTATGAGATGTGGTGATGCCCTTCAATTTGATGAATGCTCCAATAGCCTTTATGGATTTAATGAATTAAGTTTCAGGGATTTCTTGGACAAGTTCATGATTTTCTTTTTTAGATGATATTTGATATATTTCAAGGCAAGGAAGAATACGAAGAGCATTTAAGGTTAGTGTAAGTAGATTGCAAATAGGAGATTTGTATTCAAATTCAGAAATGTGAATTCTAACTAGATTAGTGGTTTTGTTAAGCCATGTGGTCAACAAAGATAAAATCTTAATAGACCCAAAAAAGGTGAGAGTTTTAGTAAACTAACTTAGATCGAAATAGTGAAAAAATAAGGAGTTTTCTTGGGTTTAGTAGGTTACTACCGAAGGTTTGTAGACGATTCTCAAAATAGGCCCCCTCTTATATGTTAACAAAAAAGAAGGGGGGGTTTTTTTTGGAAAATTTAAATTTGTGAAGCTATTTCCAAAAACTAAAGGGGGAAAAAGTTGGGTTTAGCCTCAATTCTAACTTCCCAAAAGGAGGGGGAAAAATTTCCTATTTTAGGCCCCCTTTCCCAAAGGGGTTTTGGTTTTGTTTTCATAAAAGGTAAAAAATATAACGGGCCCCCCAAAAACTGAACCATAGAAAAAAAATTTCCCCCAAATCTTGACTAGTATAGTTTTTTTGGATTAAACTATGGGACATATTTTTTGGGGGGAAGGCAAGTTTTCAAAAAACCAAAAAAGGGTTTTAAGAATCTTCATGAAAAAAAATTTTAAATACAAGGACAAAGTTTTTTGAAAATTAATTCTAAATTGATGGGAATCAAATCATTTCAACGAAACCCCCTTACAAAAGCTAGAAAAAAGGGGGACTTTTAGAATTTAGCTTGAAATTTATTGGTTAGGGAAATTTTGAAGAAAAATCTAAATTTTCTTCCTTTTGCGGGGTTTTTTTTTCCTTCAGTTAGATGATTTTCAATGCTTCAAGATGAAACCAGGTAAACTAAATGTTTCAAGCAGCAGGAACACGGCGCTTCCTTTTTGGAAAAAAATCGATGATGAAAATTGAAGGCCAACCATAAAGGCTAGGGGTGTTTCCCAAAGGCCAATGGCATCGCAATTTGGGCCGTTAATTCCCCTAGGCGCTCAATTTTAGGTTTTACTTTTTGTTTCGAGCTAATTTTGTTTTTTTTTAAACCCCTTGTTTTATTTTCCTTTTTTTTTCAGGGGGGTTTTTCTCTTTTAAAAGGTCTATAAACCCCTTTGGGGAATAAACAAACCCCACACACTTTTGACTTTGAAAAAATTTTGGAGTTTTTTATTCTTTTCATATTTTATCCCCCTTTAGTTTGTGGGGAGTGACGTATCAGGATTGTTGTGCACCTTATCAAAAAGATCGTGTGGACCATCCCTTCTATGCGCATTTTTTTGGGGTTTAAAGGGTTTATCTTTGTTTATGTTTGGTTTTTTTAGTTTTTTGTCATGAATTTCTTTTTTTGCGTTTGTTGATTCGCTTGGGTTTGGGGGCACTTAAATTATGGTATCAAAGCGGGTTGCGATTATGGTTTTGGGGTTAGGTTTGCGTGATTGAATTTTTGGGGAAATTTTGTGTTGGACCACAAATTAGCAAAGTATGTCAAAAATATTTGAATAGGGAATTTTGGGGATAAGCCAATATTTGGGGTTAAAAGAGGAAGGGTCAGAGCATCGTACGGGGAGGTGGGGAGAAATTTAAAGATTTAAAAAATCAAGGGTAGAGTAAAGCAAAAAAATAAAAAATTACCTTTAAGAATCTTTTTAAAAAAAATGGGAACCAAAGGGGCCTTCACATAGTGTTTTCATTTACTTTAAAAATTGTTTTGTTTTTAATCGGTATACTTGTCATTTAAGGACAAAGAGCAAACACATTGCGCATGGTTTGTGGAGATTCACGGGCCATGGTGAACCTAAATGAATAAAAAAACCGGCCTTGTTTGTTTTTTGGGGGCTGAGGAGGGCATAAGGGGAAAACCCGTCCAGTGTAGCTTTTTCCTTGTTTTTTTTCCGTATTTAGGGACAAGTATGAATATTTAAAAAAACCCAAAAACCCCCTTTTTAGAGAATTTTTTGGGGTATTTTTCACGTAAAAAGGGGGGCCTTTCTTTCCATACTTTTCTTATCAATTTTGATTTAGGAATGTGGTAAGTAAATTGGGGTTTTGTATTGCATCAAAAAATTCCCCAAAATTTTTCCTTAATTCTACTGGGGTCATTTTTGGTAAGGTTTTGGGGGGTTTCATTTTATTATTGTTACAAATGTAATTAGGGTTCGTTTTTTTTAAGGTTCGCGCCTATTTGTTGAAAAATTCTTAATTGGATTTAATTTGGAAAATTTTAATGGAATTGGAAAACTTTCATATAAAAAAATGCATCATAGATTTTTTGTAACAAATTAAAATTAAACAAAGTTTTTTTTTTTTAAAATTTTTGAGAAATATTTTTTGGTCTTGTAAAAAATTCAAATTTTTCGGGTTTTAAATGGGGCTTCCCCCAAATTTTTTTAAACGATTGGGGTGTTAGCATTTATACCCAAGGTTTTTATCTTATTTTTAAAAATGGGGGTTTCAGTTTCCATTGTTTTTGATAAATCTTTTAGGTTGTGGGGATTTTTGAATTGGGGTTTTTGGGGGTTGTTAGGGTTGGGGGGGTTTGCATTGTTTGGTATCAGGGGCCCCAAACAGGTTTGTCAGGATCACTTTTCTTGTTTTTTCAATTCTTGTTCTTAGATCTGGGGGGTTTAACAAAAAAAAAAATTTTCTTTTAAATTTTATTTCATTTGTTTTTAAAATTTTTTGGTATTTAATTTTTAAAGGAATTTTATACCATTTTTTTCTCAGGAAAAAAAAAAAAAAAAAAACATAAAAAAAAAGAAGAAGAAAAAAAAAAGGAAATTGCTGTAATTGGGTTGGGTTTTTTAGAATTGGATTTTGAGGGGGGTTTTTTTGCTTTTTGTGATTTAGTTTTTATTTCGGTCCAAATTTAAATTCATGATTCTTTAATCTTGAAATCTTGTTACAAACCCCCCCCCCCCCTTTTTTGGAAAGTTGGGTAGATTTTTAAAAAAAAATTGTTCAACCACCCCCCCCAAACCCGTGATAACCTTTTCCCAATCTTGGAAAATTCATTGCAAAGACCCCAAACACCTAAAGGGAACCGGGGGACCCTGTTTTAGCGGACAAAACCTGGTATAAAATAAGACCCCACAATGGGTAAAGACGATTGAAAGGGGGGGAAAAACCCACAAATTAACTGTTAAGTTTGATTTAGTTCTTGAAAAACCAAGAGGGTGCCTCTCAAAAGTTTTAATTTTAAAAAGATAAAATTCAAGGGGTTGTTCGAAACCCTGGGAGTTTTTATATGGGTTAAATTGTAAAAACAACCAAAACGACGTAGCTTAGATAAGTTGATTTTGAACATGAAAACAAAAACAAGCTGGCCGGGGGGGACCGGGTGAAAAAGGACCGTGTTTTTTGGGCCCCGTGTTTTTTTCTGTACACATTCTGGTACACCCCAGCCGGGTTTACTTTGATCGTGTATTTTTCTTGGTTTCTTTTTTTCTCCGGGGCCCGGGCCCTTTTGGGCGTTTCTCCCCGTGTATTTTTTTGTGAAATTTGGGGAATTTTTCCTAACGGTGTCCCATGAAAAACACGCCCTCTTTAACCGTGCCGGGGTGTCCCCTTTTTAAAAAAGAAGGTTTCCCTGGTTTTTCCAAAACCCGTTCCAACTTCATGATTGCCCCCCTTTCCGGCTTCATGGAAACCTTTATAACCCCCTTAATGCTTCCTTGAACGTTTCGTTTGATTCTTGTGACGGCCCCAGGCGCACTTCAGGGGGATCCATTTTTCTTTTTCCTTTTTTGGCCCATCATTCCCCCCTTTTAAAAAAGGATTTGCCTCAAATCATTGCCTAAAAAAAAATGGATTAGATAAAAAAAAAAAAATGTCCCCTTATGGTATTTTTTTTGGTGTCAATTTTCCAAACCCCAAAAAAAAAAAATACTCCTATTTTAATTTTGGGGATTTGAATAGTGGTGATTTTGGGTCGAATCCACAGGGGTTTTGGGTTAAATTTTTCTATTAAAGGAGAATAAAAGGGGAAAAGGAAAAAAGGGGGGTTTTTTTGTGAATCGAATAAAGTTAAAAAAAGAAAGAAAGTTGTTTTGATAAAAAGCCCCCCAAAAAGGAACAAAGGGTTTTTTAATTTTTGGAATTATTTGATGCAATTTTCTTATTTTTTTTTTTAGATAATTTGGGGTTTGGTTATTTAAAAAGCCCCCAAAAACCCATCCTCCTTATTCCCCGTAACCCAGACAAGCGCTTTTAATTATTTCTCCCCTTTTATTAAAAAAATTGGGGAAGCGCTTAGGATTTAACTTAAAAACATTAAGATCAGAGACCCCCATTTAACCATAGATTAAAGATAACCTTTTAAAAAAAGATCAACCCTCCCCAAAGAATTCAATTTTTCTCTTTTATAAAAACCAAAAGTTTTTGGTCACTAAGATAGGAAATTAAACAATTAGTTTGACGTGCTAGTTACAATTTTTAAATTTAATTTAGTAGAAGATCTATTATTTTCCAAACAACAAGTAAAAATGAAAAAATGATAGAAATATATGAAACCCGAAACAAGAATAGATAAATCAATCAATTTGACCCCCCAATTGTGGGGAATTAAAAAACTATGCCCTTTGGCTAGAAAAGTACTTATTCAATTTTTCTAATAAAAGAAAAAAAAAAAATAGAAACTATAACCGGTTTTTTGCTCTCCTCCAAGGATCCAAGGTTCTTCAAAACCAAGATTTAAAAATTGCCCTAAAACCCCCGGGTTGGTTTTTATTTATATTGTTAGGGGGGGTAATTTGACTTTTGAAACAAGATACGAAAAATTTCCTTTTCCAATTGATTTCAGAAGTGAGATTTTGCCTGGGACGCCTAAAAAAACCGGCCTGGGTCAACCGTTTCCCCCCCTCTGGCATATCTTCAACTTCATCGCGCCCTGTGAACCCGGTTAAAACACGGCCCCAAATTTAAAACCTGCCTTAAAATTTTGGATAAACTTCAATCTATCCTTTTTCATGTGTACCACGGGTTTGCCCCCGGCTGATTTTTTGTCGTGTTCTCTGGTTGATGTGCCCACTTTTTCTCCCCTTGGGCCCCGGTTCCCCACGGCTTTTTAACAAGTTTTTTCCCCCGGGGTTTCCCCCCACGGCCGTCCCCTTTTAAGCCGGTCTTCTCTGTTTTAAAATCCTTTTTTTTTGCCTTCTTTTCCAATTGTAAAACGGTTTTTTAACCCCTTGGGGCCGCCTCAAACTGATGTGCCTAAAAGGGGGGGTTCAACCAATCAAATTAAGGGAGAAAAACTTGAAGTAAAAAGCCACAAGAAGGGGGAAAACCTCTTTCCAAAAAAAATTCCCCAAAAAATTATGAATTTCAATTACAAATGACGATTGCTTGATGGGAAAAGAAAGGTATTTAAAACAATTCAAAGGTGCTTTCAATTTGAAATTTTTAACCCCAATTTCATAAGAACAAAAAACATTTTAAAAAAAAAAAAACCCCCCAGATATGATCACTAGTTTGGAATTGGATAACTTGTAATTTGTTGATATAAACACAACAAAACCAAAAACCTACTGCCCCAATTTCACTAAGGGGAAATTATAGAGGGGAAATTTCTTGAAAAAGGCACTTTCTTACGGGAAAAAAGGGGGTTTTTTTCAAATATCAAAAAACTCCTCAAAAAAACCCTTTTAATTTCCCCTTTTTTTACTTCCCCTTTTTTGGGGTTAAAATGCTAAAAATACAAAAATGCCACTATGGGGGGCCGGTCCTAAAGGGAAAAACAAAAAAAATAAAAAATCCCATAAGCCCCTTGAAATTTTAAAGGTCAAAAAAAAATTACAAATAAAGAAAATAATCTTTGGCAGGCTAGCTTCATGATGGAATCCGTCGGTTCAACTCATCGCCGGTTCAAGTCGGTCCATAGATAACCCACAAGCTGAGTCTTAGTGAGTTTACCCATCGCCTTGTGAAACCAAATAAGCAAAACCTGTTGAATATACAATTCATGAATAAGATAAAAGAGGTTAGATAATAATTTATTCCGAGGTTGATCTGCTTGAAATGGGCCCTCATTGCCAAATTTGAAATCCTTCAATTTTTGTCCTAATATAGGTCTTGTCGGATTTTGATTCCTTTTCATCTCCTTGGACCTCAAATCTTGCAGTTCAAATGCAGCAGGGGACTCTATTTCCCAAAAGTAATCCATCTGAAGGAGTATCTCTACAGAATCCCAAAATCTGAAATACTAAGTAGATGATTGTTTTTTTTCCTCCATCTCTAGGATGTATCTCTCTTGTAACAAAAACAAGGACTCATTATCGACTGATGTTTCCTCTATCTCAACACTTTCCAACGAGTTTGTTTCCTCTGACTCATCCATGTTATGCTGATCCCTAGAGTCTTCTAACAATTGGGGTCCAACTGATCATTATCTTCAGAAACCTCTGAAGGTTGGCACAGTGGTGTTTTGACATCTTTCATCTATGGAACCCTTATCTTCAAGTGAAGGCATTTGTAGCTCTGCGCACTCTGAGCCTCTAGGTGGTCTAAATTCCATTTCTGGGAATGGTTTAAGTCCAAAATTACCAACTCTATCTTCTCTAAGAGCATGATAAATCTCCCTTTTGCTCTAGGTGGCTCCTGAAGGTGTATCACTGGTGGTGGTGGCAATGTCATCCTATCAATCCTTGTTGCTAATGTAGTAAACAAGTTTTCTAAGGTCCCGAAGTTGTTCATCTAAGGTCCTCCACCTGCAACATTAGAACCATGGACCTCCACCAATTCGACTATATGCTACATCACTCATTCCTCCATTCACACTATTAATAGACATTTTTGTGGATGCAATCTATTTGATGTACCAATGTAATGTCTAGTAATTGTAGCACACTTGCTTCACAAAAACAATTCACGCCAAAACCAACTCACTCCGCCACTTATACACTTTACACACAACACACTAAATTTACGCAACAAGAATATGTTGCAACCCTTCACTTCCAAGGTAGAACAAACAACAACTAACAAATAGGCTTCTTTAAATTGCAACAACAACAAGAAACGGCAACAACAACTATACACTTCCAATACACGGCAACAATTTTTACAAGTGACACCTTAATGTAAACTTTGCCACAAATGGTAAGATCAATTTCAAATTCAAATGAAATATATTCAATACCACTCTTAACTACTTGAAGTAAATGGATGTGTTTCAATTCAAATTGTTTCCTCTTCTTCCACCAAATTCAATTTCTGGAAATTATACACTTCCACTTCCAATTTGCACACACAACACCATATACACTCCTACACACTCACGGTGCACTTTGTCCACTTCAACACAATTTTCAACCGAAAAATTAACATAAGAAGGCAGCATTTAAATTTGAAAATCAATTCCTTTACTAATTGCAACTCCTCCACATTTGGTAAGATGCAAATTTTCAAATTCAAACAAGCACAATTAAATCCTTCACTCTTAATGCTTGTTTTGAAATCAAAAAACTTCCTTTCTTACACACTAATCAAATCTGGAAAATTGCAAATATCCTCCACAATTCTGAATTCAACAATGCAAAAACAAACACAATTCCCTTCCTACACAATTTGCACTTATGAAATTGCACTACCTTCCTCTCCTTCACGGTGAAGTCAAGAAAAAAATTACAACAAGATGTCCACTTCTACAACAACAAGTTTCAACTTCCCAAGTAAGATACTCACGCCAATTAGTACCAATACAAACATTCAATTAATCCTCAATTTCAACAAGGATCAATCACGTAAACATCAAGGTAACAACAACAAAAAAATAAATTCACTTGATCCGAATTTCCACTCCCTTGCAATTCGTTCACAAAGGTAATACCAAAAACTTTCAATTCCCAAAACTTCAATCAACAAAAACCCTTCTCATATACCTTCAATTAACTTACGGCAAGACGGAAACAAAGGACAATCCTAATTGGCAACAATTCCTCCTCTTAACCATAACGAAATCACGGCAATAGGAAGATAACAATATAAGGATAAAAAATCTCAAATTCAACAATCCCTTGCTTCCTCTGGGGGTGTAATTCCTTGTCTTGATCCAAGTTGTAGATGACTTCTCTAAAATACTTGAGTTAGCATCCTTGACTCCATTTAACCTGATTTATCACGATGATAGAATTAAAGTACCATTTCCTTATGATTTCTATAAAATCAATAATAATTTAACACAATTTATACTATAAAGATTGAGTATAAAATGCTCTATCAAATTCCCCCACACTTAAACTCTTGCTTGTCCTCAAGCAATTGCATCAAATCAATTGAGAAATCTGTCAGAGATTATACAAACTTTCTTTTCATCATCTCAAGCATCTTATTCATTTATAATTCATGACTTGTAATTTAATTTTTTACTACTTCAACCCAATTGGTTTCCTGTGATCAAATTACTATGGACAAAATTCAATAGCTAATCTAAACAAAACAAACTTTAATCCTCATGTTTAGCAAAAGAATTTTTATTCCAAAAGTAAATACTTAATCCACTAAGGAAAAACAACCCAATTAACTTCATTAGATATTATCAAGCATATAATCCTTGCAATATAAAGTAAAAGCATATGGTATAAGCTCTTTGCTAGATATTCTCCCTTTTATACATCTTTGTTTTATTCAATGAATGTTCATATTCATGTTCTTTTGATTTATTCAAGCATCTATTTTGATGGGTTTTTGCCCGCTTCTTTTCATGAACTTTTGCCTTTTTCGCCCTTATCGTTATAGTGAGTTCATTGAGTTGGCAACATCCCGAGCTCATCACTCAAGTGACCGGGTTTTGAGATACCCCTACGGACTCTTCCTCACTCTAACATTCAAGTTTGAATACTCTTAACTCAATTAGTTGAATCATTGGAGTAATGGCTATGCTTGATTCTTTTTTTTTTTTAAGTGTTATGATTGCTTTACAAACAACTTCAAAGAGTATACAGTAGCTAATATAACCTAGAAGTAAACTTGTTTATTTTTCACTTAGGGACTCGACTTACTCTTAGACTTCCAATTCTAAAGCTAAATACAAGGTAAATTTGTTTCTTAAAGATTTCACTACTTAATTTTAACCATGTATTCTAATCACAACAGTGGGTGAGTAAAGCATTTGAACAAGTCAATTTCACATTTTGTAGATGCTTATTACAACATTTAGTACAATCTCTAGATTTCATGATAATTTTGAAAAAAATTTGGCTTAAAATTGCTTAAGGACAAACATTCAGAGTATAAGTTAGTTCTCTATTCTCTATATTTTATTATCCTCTCCCCCACACTTAGCTTGAACAGTGTCCTCACTGTTCCTAATTTAGCACAATTGAAGAGGAATTAACAACATAAAGGACATTAGAGAACAAGAGAAAGGAAATATGGTACTTCCCTAGTATTGGAGTGCTCCCTTTAAGCTCTAGAAAGTGTCATCTAATGATATGTATCCTTGCTCCAGCCGATCCAAAGAGTTCAAAACTACACTAAAATCAAAACAAACTAAACTAAAACAAAACAAAACTAAAAAAACCAAAACTAATGCAAAACAAAACTTGTTTTTTTTTTTTTTTTTACATGGGTTGCCTCCCATGAAGCGCCTTTCTTTAACGTCTTTGGCTAGACATTCCTGGCTAAATATTCGGATAAGGATTTGGATTCCAGCCTTGGTGCCTGTGGTAATGGGTTAATAACATCCGCAACAAAAACAAGAGATGGGTTGATAACATCCGCAACAAAAACAGGGGAGATATCGTTAGGGTGTTTCATGGCATCATAAATATGAAATTTAATCACTTCACCATCAAACTCCATAGTGAGGGTGCCATCATTTACATCGATTTTCGTTTTAGAAGTCTTAAGGAATGGTCGCCCTAATAATATCAATGATGAAGTATGAGAATCACTATCGTCCATGTCAAGCACATAAAAATCAGCAGGAAAAACCAACCCATTGACTTGAACTAAAACATCCTCTAGAACTCCCTCAGGATAAACATTGGACCTATTAGCAAGTTGAACAATAATACCCGTTTCCTTTAAAGGACCAACATTTAAACGTTGATAAACAGACAAAGGCATGACATTGATAGAAGCTCTTAGATCACACATGGCTTTAGCGATTCCAAGATTACTATTTTGCAAGGAATGGCGAACATACCTGGATCCTTACATTTGGGAGGAAGCTTCTTCTGAATAATAGCTGAAACATTTTCACTCACACTAATCTTTTCATTACCTTTCAGCTTTCTTTTGTTAGTGCACAAGTCCTTGAGGAATCTAGCATAGCGTGGTATTTTCTTAATTGCATCAAGTAAAGGAATATTTACCTCGACTTTACGAAACGTTTCCAGAATCTCTTGTTCTTCCGCTTCCTTCTTGGATTTCGCTAATCTGGAGGGGAAAGGAGGTGGTATCAATGTGACCTTCGATGGCTCAACTAGAGACTTGCTAATCTGGTCGCCCTGCTGGCTCGGAGTCGAAGTCTCTTTCTTGGTCTCTTCCTCAAGATTAGACGGATTTCCTTTCTCATTTGATCCCTGCAATTCTGTTCCACTTCTCAAGGTAATGGCATTAACGCTTTGCTTCGGGTTTGGAATAGTTTGAGAAGGTAACTTACCTTGAGTTTCTAACCTATTGACAGCTGAAGCAAGTTGGCTTACCTGATGCTCCAAGTTTTGAATGCTTTGCTTTGTTTCCTCCTGAAATTGTTTGGTATTCACAGCTAGAGACTTAACAATATCCTCAAGGGGCATACCTGAAGTGGAAGGCGCTTGGGGTACGTGGTGTGATGGCTTTGGCTGGAATTGTTGGACATGTTGAGGGTTATTGCCATATCGGAAGTTAGGATGATCCCTCCATCCAGGATTGTAAGTATTTGAGTAAGGGTCATGCTTCCTTTGCGGTTGTCCTGGAAATCCGCCTACAGCATTGGCGTGTTCATGGTTGTCATCTTGCAATGTGGGGCACATGTCGGTCGGATGATTAGGAGCAGCGCAAATTCCACAAGCCTTCACCTGTTGCGTTTTTCCAAGAGCTAGCTGCTGCACAAGGGAGGTAAGATTAGAAATTTGATGTTCAAGGTTAGACACACTTACCTCATTTACCTTCCTTGAAGACGTATCGTGCCTATACCCAAATTGTTGCGAATTGGCAGCCATAATGGAGATCAATTCCCTAGCTTGACCAGGGGTTTTGTTTACTATGGCGCCTCCACTTGCAGCATCCATCATCTTTCTTTCCATCGGAAGTAGGCCTTCGTAGAGATATTGGATGAGGAGTTGTTCGGATATCCCATGTTGTGGGCAGCTTGCACACAGTTGCTTGAACCTTTCCCAATACTCATGAAGAGTCTCGGTGTCCCTTTGTTTTATACCACAAAATTCTCTTCTTATACCAGCGGCTCTAGATGCGGGGAAGAATTTGTCCAAGAAGAGTCTCATCATATCAGTCCATGTGGTTATAGAACCTGGAGGCAAATAAAACAACCAATCTTTAGCTTTAGTACTTAAAGAAAATGGAAAAGCGCGTAGCTTGATTTGATCGTCGGTTATTCCTTGCGGCCTCATACTAGAACACACTATATGGAACTCTTTCAAATACTTATGAGGATCTTCATTCTCAAGACCATGAAATGTAGGTAGCAGATGTATCAACCCAAATTTCAATTCGAATTCCACGGCTAGTTCGGGGTAGTGAATACAAAGTGGTTGTTGATTCACATCCGGTGCAGCCAACTCCCTTAAGGTTCTCTCGAGATTTGCCATGTCGTCCTCTTTTTCAGAATCAAGGGATGAATCAAACAAGTCCGATACTAAGTTCGGTCCGGGGGATGATTTAGCTTCTTGTCGCAGCCTCTTTAGAGTCTTCTCAATCTCCGGATTATAAGTTAGTTCACCTGTCTGAGAAGAACGAGTCATACAAGAATAGAAATAAATTTGACACCAATCCCCGGCAACGGCGCCAAAATTTGATGGGTGTCGAATCCAACAAAAATAAAACCTACTCCTAGACAATTATATGATTTGCATATAGTGGTGAGTAGGGTCGAATCCACAGAGATTGGTTAAACTTATTTCTATTCAAGGAGAATAAAAAGGAAAAGGAAAATGGGGGGTTTGGTTTGTGAATCGAATAAAGTTAAAACAAGATAAGAAAGTTGTATATTGATAAAAAGCCTAGCCAAAGGAATCAAGATGGTTTAATTCTAGGAATTGATCATCGATGCAAATGTTCTCTATTCTTGTTCTAGATAAATTGGTTATGGTTATTAACAAGCTCTAACAACCTATCTCTCCTTACTTCCTCGATAACCTCAAACAAGCGCTTTGAATTATTTCTATTATTGATTAAACAACCCTTAGACAAGCGCTTAGGATTTAATCTATCAATAGCATTAAGATCTAGAGAGACCACCAATTCATGCCAGTAGATTATAAGATAACCTATTTAAACATGATCACACACCTCCATAACATGAATTCGATCATCTCTTTTATAACCAAACATGTTATTGCGTCACTAAGACTAGAACAATCAAACAATTACGGATTTGACGTGCTAGTTGACAATATATTAACTTTCTAATTGAGTAGAAGAGCTCTATTCATACCAATCAACAAAGATAATAATGACAAAATGATCAGAAGATATATGAATACCCGAAAACAAAGAATAGAATAAATACAAGTCAATTAGACCTCACAATTCGTGGAGAATTAAACATCTATGACCCTTTAGCTAGAAAAGTAGCTTAGCTACACATGTTCATCAATAAAACGAAAATAAAAGATAGAAACATAATGAACCCGGTTGCTTGCTCTGCCTCCAAGATGATCCAAGGTTCTTCAAGATCTAAAGATTCAAAAGTTGCCCTAACCCTCTAGGGTTGGTTCTATTTATATTGTTAGGGGGTAGCATGTGATCTTTTGCTAGCAAGATACGAAAATATCTTTCCTTTTCCAAGTAGATTTCGAGAAGTGAAGATTCGTCTGCCTGGCACGCCTCAACACACAGCCGTGGATCAAGCCGTGCCATCCTCTGTGCATATTCTTCAAGTCTTCATCCGCGCCCAGTGTGAACCACGGTTAGATACACGGCCAGATTTCAAGTCGTGCCTTCATCTGTGCATAATCTTTAAGTCTTCATCTGTGTTCAATGTGTACCATGGTTAGACCCACGGCTAGATTTCAAGCCGTGCCTTCATCTGGTTGATGTTCCACACTTTCTTCTCCTTGGTCCTGGCTTCCACCACGGCTTCAAGCACGGTTTCTCCCACGGCTTCCACCACGGCCATGCCTTAAGCCGTATCTCTCTCTGTTCAAAGTCCTCATTTTCGCCTTCTTGTCCAGTGTGTAACACGGTTTGAACCTTGGCCGTGCCTCAAACCGTGCTTCCTCCGGTGGTGTAATTCCTTGTCTTGATCCAAGTTGTAGATGACTTCTCTAAAATACTTGAGTTAGCATCCTTGACTCCATTTAACCTGATTTATCACGATGATAGAATTAACGTACCATTTCTTTATGATTTCTATAAAATCAATAATAATTTAACACAATTTATACTATAAAGATTGAGTATAAAATCGCTCTATCAATACTCACCTGGTAAATTTTTCTTGTAGGCATTATCATTGATTTTCTTAAGCATCGGAAATGGACCATCTCCCCTAGGGTTCAACTTGGATCTCCTCTGCAATGGAAAACGCTCCTTGCGAAAATGCATCCAAACCCAATCTCCAGGCTAAAAAATCTTGGGTCTCCTGTCCTTGTTCACCCTTGAAGCGACCCTAGCATTTTGCTTTACAATCCTAATCTTTACCTGTGCATGTAGCTTTCTCACAAAATCTACCTTAGAATCAGCATCAAAACTCACAGTCTTGTTAAGTGGCAATGGCAATAAATAAACAGGAACTAATGGGTTAAAACCATACACAATCTCAAATGGTGAACAATGAGTAGTGTTATATAAAGCCCTGTTATATGCAAACTCCACAAATGGTAGACAATCTTTCCAAGTCCTAATGTTCTTCTCTATGATTGCCCCTAACAATTGAATTAAAGTCCTGTTAACCACATCAATTTGCCCATCAATTTGTGGGTGACAGATAGTTGAAAACATCCGTTTAGTTCCTAACTTTTCCCACAATACTCTCCAAAAATGACTAAAAAATTTCTCATCTCGATCACTAACAATGCTTCTAGGTATACCATGCGAACAACTACCTTTCTACAGAGCAAATCAACAATGTGTATAGCATCATCAGTTTTATGATAAGGAATGAAATGAACCGTTTTAAAAATCCTATCCACAACCACAAAATTAGAATCTTGACCATGCCTAGGCCTAGGTAATCCTAATACAAAATCTATGGAAATGTTTATCCATGGCTCACGAAGAATGACACTATACTCATATAACCAATCTAAGAAGTCATCTAAATAAGGAATGGGATGACGATATTTTACCATAAGGTTGTTGATGGCACGGCAGTCAACACACATTCTCCATGTCCCATCCTTCTTAGGCACTAAAATCACAGGCACTGCACATGGACTCATGGCTTCTCTCACGTATCCTTTCTCCATTAACTCATCTACCTACCTATGGAGTTCCTTCGGAAAGACATTTTCAAAATCCTGCACAAGAGACACAACCACACTAGGCAAAGCATTAGATAATTCGTTAGTAGTCAAACATGTTTCTTTAAAAACCAGAAACAACATAGGTTGCCTCATCACTAACGCTCTCCTTACTACACTTGCTCTTGCCACACAACTCTCCTTTTGCAAGGCTGCCCTCTCCTTTTCATTCACCACCAAAGTTGATCCCCCTTCAACTTGGCCTCTCACACTCTTTCCAGCCTTCCTCTCCTTTTCCTTTTGATCTTGACTTTTACATTCCTTTTTCTTCTCATTGTCTTTTGCTCTCTCACTCTCACTCTACTTTTCACTCACCTCATCTTTTGCAAAAGACTGTTGTAGCTGCAATTGGTCCTCATATACTTGTTTAGGTGTTAACGGTTTAAGATTAAAGCTTTTCCCTTGGTGAACAAGCGTATACTTGTTAGAAAAGCCAATATGAACAACCTTCCTATCAAATTGCCATGGCCTCCCCAACAACATATGACATGCTTGCATTGGCACTACATCACATAACACGTCATCCTCATACCTACCAATGCGAAACCCAATCAAGGCTTGCTTACTCACCTTAGTCTCACCACTATCATTCAACCACTGCAATTTATATGGACTAGGTGTCTAACAGTTTTGAGCCCCAGCCTCTCAACAATAAAATTACTCACTACATTGGTGCAACTCCCTCCATCAATGATCAAATTGCAAATATGATCTCTTAGGTAACATCTAGTATGAAATATATTCTCTCTTTGCACCTCCTCTTCTTCCTTCACCTGCACATTCAAAGCTCGCTTCACTACTGCCACTAGCCTTCCTATTCAGGCTCCTCATCATCACTAGCATCCTCTAACGGAGGCATATCATCTTCCTCACAATCCCCCTCAGTCTCATACTCTCCATCATCACGCAAAATCATCACACGCCTATTTGGACATTAACTTGCAATATGTCCTCTACCTTGACATTTAAAACATCTAATGTCATGATTTCTAGAATTAGAAGAATCAGGGTTACCTTGGTTACCAGCAGTAGAACCCGCTTGCCTCAGCTCCCCTTTTGGTTTGGTGGGTAAAAGCTTTTCTTCTTTCTTCCATTGGTTGGTCTTCTAAGTGGAGAAACCATTACCCTGTGGAAACCGTGCATTACTACTCCCTTTCCTCTTGTGCTGGTTCTCAACCTTTATAGCCATGTGAACCATATCCTCCAATTCTACATAATGCTGCAATTCAACCACATTTTGGATTTCTCTATTCAACCCAGCAAGAAACCTAGCCATTGTAGCCTCTCTATCCTCCTCTACATTCTCCTTAATCATAGTGACTTCCATCTCCTTGAAATACTCATCTACACTTCGGCTTCCTTGCCTCAGAGTTTGCAACTTGTTGTGCAATTCACGATAGTAATACGCAGGTACAAACCGCTTCTTCATCACTCTTTTCATCTATTCCCAAGACTCAATAGGTGGCTCGCCACTCCTTCTTCTATTCAACATTAATTGATCCCACCACACTATAGCATAATCCTAAAATTCAATGGCAGCAAGTTTTACTTTTTTTCTCCCACTATAGTTGTGACAATCAAACACCATCTCTACCTTTTTCTCCCACTCTAAGTACGCCTCGGGATCATTCTTCCCTTGGAAAGGAGGAATCTTCATCTTTATGCTACTCAATTGATCATCCTCTCTATTCCTACTACTATAACCTCTATAACTCCCGATAGAAGGCTCATCAAAGTCATCATCCAACATTTCATCTCCACCCCTCGGTACTCTCCTAGACTGACTCTCCCTCTTACGCCCTTGGAATACGTTTGTGGATTGCTCTAGTCTTTGCTCTACCGTCTCATGAATTTGTTCCACTCCCTCTTGGAACATCCTCTTCATTTCTCCCCTCAATGCCTCAATTACTAACCTAGCATCAAACCTTCCCCTCTCACCTTCAGGAGAATGTTGCCTCGACATTGTTCCTACAGAAAAGATTTGTACCAACAAAATATATATATAATTAAGCCTCACGATACACTCCCTTACGTATTTTGCTCAAAGGAGGATATCACACAGTCACTCGTGTATTCTCACAAACAACGATGATATCAACTCGCCAACTTCCTCTTCTTAATTCTCTTGGAACTAACCCAAACTGCACCAATCTCCTTCCGTAGAATTCAAAACAACTCTAGGGTTCGTAAATTTTCCTTTATTTTTTCTATCCGATTTTTTTTTTGTCTCTGTTTTTGCTTTTGATCACGTTTCCCTTGTCTTTCTTTTCTTTTCCCTTCTTTTTTTTTTTGACGTGATTTTTACTCTTTTTTTTTTTTTTAGCAATTGCCTAGTCGATATTACACTATCAAAAGACAATCAATATTACGAAATTGAATACAATAATTGATATGAACGATTGGAGTTAGGGTTTTTGATATTACCTTCCTCAACCGAACTTGATGTTTTGACAAACCTACGCTCTGATACCAAACTGATACGAACCACGCCAACCCATGATGAAACCCAATACCAATACGTTCGAAATTCATTGCCTAAGACGCCCAAACACCTAAAGTGGAAACCGCGACCCGTTGTCTATAAGCGAGACAAGGACCTTGGTATAAAATGAAGACGCCACAATCGGGATGAAAGACCGATTGATAAGTCGGGATGAACGCCACGGAAATTAATCCGATAAGTTCGATTTAGTTCTTGAAGAACCAAGAGAGGTGCCTCTCAAAAGTGTTTAATGTTCAAAGATGTATATTCTAAGTTTTTCTAAACCCTAGGAGCTTTTATACTAGGGTTACAATTCGTGAAAAACAAGTCCAAAACGACGTAACTTAAATAAGTTGAGTTAAAACACGAAAACAGAACAAGCTGGCCGGTAGGGGATACACGGCCGTGTACACGACCATGTACTTTGGCCGTGTACTTTTCTGTGCACATTCCGGTCACATACACGACCGTGTACTTTTGGTCATGTATCTTTCTGTGGATTTGCTTGTCTCCATACACGGCCGTGCCTTTTAGCCGTGTATGATTCTGTGCAATCTTGGAATTCCTACACGACCGTGCCTTGAACATATACGCCCTCTTCAACCTGTGTCCGGTGTGACTTGTATAAAAGCAAGGGTCTTCCCATGGTTGTTCTAATCCATTCTAACTTCATGATTGCTCCAATCCTTTCTGGCTTCATGGACAACCTTTATCAACCCGTTAAGTGCTTCCTTGAATCGTTTCGCTTGATTTCTTGTGATCGGTTCAGGCGGCACTTCAAGAGGATCCACATTTCTTCTTCCGGCTTGGCTCTCATCATGGATCTCATCAAAATCCAATTGGATTGTTAGTTCCAAAAGAACTAAAAAGAGGAATTTTTTAGTGGATAAGGATTGGTGAGTACAGTAGAGCGATTTAAGTGAAACACATGAGCAAGTGAATTTGTGAGGTTTTATTTTTTTGTACAACACTACGTCGAACAGAAATTCTCCTAAAACTGTGATAGGGGGATTGATACAAAACTGATAATGGAAACACTAACTACTGAGATAAGGAGGATATTTAGAGCTGATACGAGATCGGTTTGATCGGATTCCTAACTGATACGAACCACGCCAACGTATGACGAAACCCAATACCAATACGTTCGGAATTCGTTACATAAGATGCCAAACACCCTCAAGTGGAAACCGCGACCCGTTCTCTATAAGTGAGACAAGAACCTTGGTATAATATGAAGACGCCACAATCGGGATGAAAGACCGATTGATAAGTCGGGATGAACGCCACGGAAATAAAATCTGATAAGTTCTAGGTTAGTTCTTTAAAGAACCAAAAGAGGAATTCTCTCAAAAGTGTTTTCAAACTTTCAATGTTGCATATTCTATTTTCTATCTGCTCTAAACCCTAAGAGCTTTATACTAGGATTTACAATTCATAACAATAAAGCCCAAAACGACATCACTTCAATAAGTTGCGTAAAAATAACAAAAACAAGACATGAAGGCCGATGGCATGGACATGAAGGTCGGCGGCGTTGGAATGAACACCGACGGCCTTGAGCCAGCGTTGGAGACATACACGGCGGTGTACTTCTAGACGTGTATCTTTCTGTGGATTTTCTTGACACCATACACGGCTGTGCCTTTGAACCGTGTATACGACCGTGTATGATTCTGTGTACCCTCCAGACTCCTATACGGCCATGCCTTGTAAAGATACGCCCTCTTCAACCCGTATCCATTATGACTTGTAGAAGAGCAAGGGCATTCCCATGGTTGTTCCAATCCATTCCAGCTTCATGATTGCTCTAATCCTTTTCGGCTTCGTGGACATCCATTATCAACCCGTTAAGTGCTTCCTTGAATCGTTTCGCTCGATTTCTTGTGATTGGTCTAGGTGGCACTTCAAGAGGATCCACATTCCATCTTCTAGCTTGGCTCCCATCATGGATCTCATCATTCCCCTCCTCTTGAAAAGGATTTGTCCTCAAATCATCACCTGCATCAAAAGAACTCAAATCAGTAACATTAAATGTGGCGCTTACTTGATACTCACCTGGAAAATCTATCTTGTATGCATTATCATTGATGTGCTCAAGGATTTGAAATGGTTCATCGCCTCTAAGAAGTAGTTTAGATCGATGCTGCACAGGAAACCGCTCTTTGCGCATGTGAACCCAAACCCAATCTCCAGGTTCAAAAATAGCTTGTCGACGGCCCTTGTTGGCTTGTTTCACATACTGCTCTGTTCTTCGCTCAATGTTTAGCCTTACCTTCTCATGTATCTGTTTAACAAATTCTACTTTCTTCTTGCCATCTAGATTAACATACTCAGAAATAGGCAAAGGTGATAAATCCAAAGGAGTTAGTGGATTAAAACCATACACAATTTCAAAAGGAGTAAATTTAGTAGCAGAATGCACTGTACGGTTATAGGCAAATTCAACATGCGGCAAACAATCCTCCCAACTTTTAATGTTCTTTTTAATGATAGCCCTCAACAAAGTAGATAAAGTTCGATTTACTACCTCAGTTTGACCATCAGTCTGTGGATGACAAGTAGTAGAAAGCAATAACTTAGTTCCTAACTTAGCCTACAAGGTCTTCCAGAAGTAGCTTAAGAACTTAGCATCTCTATCCGATACAATTGTTCTAGGCATACCATGTAATCTCACAACTTCCCTAAAGAACAAATTGGCAATATTGCAAGCATCATCTTCATTCATTCTAATTTGGTGATATCCACTTTTCAGATCAATTTTGGAAAAGACACTAGACCCATGTAACTCATCTAACATGTCATCTAAGCGAGGAATGGGATGACGATACTTTACCGTGATGTTGTTGATGGTGCGGCAGTCAACACACATTCTCCATGACCCATCCTTCTTAGGCACCAAAATCACAGGCACTGCGCATGGATTCATGCTTTCTCTCACGTACCCCTTCTCCATTAATTATTCGACCTGCCTTTGGAGTTCCTTTGTCTCCACCGGATTGCTCCTATAAGCTGGCTTGTTTAGAATCGATGCTCCGGGTACAAGGTCAATCTACTGCTCAATACCACGAATAGGTGGTAATCCCTTTGGAATCTCCTCAGGGAAGACATCTTCAAAGTCCTACACAATAGACACAACCACACTAGGCAAAGAGTTAGATAGTTAGTTAGTATTCAGACATGTTTCCTTAAAAACCAGCAACAACATAGGTTGCTTCATCATTAACGCTCTCCTCACTACACTCGCTCTTGCCACATAACTCTCCTTTTGCAAAGTTGCACTCTCCTTTTCACTCACCACCAAAGTTGATCCCCCTTCAACTTGGTCTCTCACACTCTTTCCAGCCTTCCTCTCTTTTTCCTTTTGATATTGACTTTTGTATTCCTTTTCTTTCTCATTATCTTTTGCTCTCTCACTCTCCCTCCATTTTTCACTCACCTTATGTTTTGAAAAGACTGTTGTAGCTACAACTGATCCTCATACACCTGTTTAGGTGTTAATGGTTTAAGATGAAAGCTTTTCCCCTGGTGAACAAGCGTATACTTGTTAGAAAAGCCATCATGAACAACCTTCCTATCAAATTGCCATGGCCTCCCCAACAACACATGACACGCCTGCATTGGCACTACATCGCATAACACCTCATCCTCATACCTACCAATGCGAAAAGCAATCAAGGCTTGCTTACTCACCTTAGTCTCACCACTATCATTCAGCTACAGCAATTTATATGGACTAGGGTGTCTAATAGTTTTGAGTCCTAGCCTCTCAATGATAAAATTACTCACCACATTGGTGCAACTTCCTCCATCAATGATCAAACTGCAAATATGATCTCCTAGATAACATCTAGTATGAAATATATTCTCTCTTTGCACCACCTCTTCGTCCTTCACCTGCACATTCAAAACTCGCTTCACTACCGCCACTAACTTCTGATACAAACCACACTAACCCGTGACGAAACCCAATACCAATACGTTCGGAATTCGTTGCCTAAGATGCCCAAACACCTAAAGTGGAAACCGTGACCCGTTTTCTATAAGCGAGACAAGAACCTTGGTATAAAATGAAGACGCCACAATCGGGATGAAAGATCGATTGATAAGTTGGGGTGAACGCCACGGAAATTAATCTGATAAGTTCGATTTAGTTCTTGAAGAACCAAGAGAGGTGCCTCTCAAAAGTGTTTAATGTTCAAAGATGTAAAATTCTTTGTTGTTCTAAACCCTAGGAGCTTTTATACTAGGGTTACAATTCGTGAAAAACAAGTCCAAAACGATGTAGCTTAGATAAGTTGCGTAAAAATACGAAACAGAACATGCTGGTCGGCAGGGGAAACACGGCCGTGTACACGACCGTGTACTTTGGCCGTGTACTTTTCTGTGCACATTCCGGTCACATACACGACCGTGTACTTCTGGTCGTGTATCTTTCTGTGGATTTGCTTGTCTCCATATACGGCCGTGCCTTTTAGCCGTGTATCTAGTCGTGTATGATTCTGTGCAATCTTGGAATTCCTACACGGCCGTACCTTGAACATACACGCCCTCTTCAACCCGTGTCCGGTGTGACTTGTATAAAAGCAAGGGTCTTCCCATGGTTGTTCCAATCCGTTCCAACTTCATGATTGCTCCAATCCTTTCCGGCTTCATGGACAACCTTTATCAACCCGTTAAGTGTTTCCATGAATCGTTTCGCTTGATTTCTTGTGATCGGTCCAGGCGACACTTCAAGAGGATCCACATTTCTTCTTCCGGCTTGGCTCTCATCATAGATCTCATCAACTTCCCTACTGCAGGCTCCTCATCATCACTAGCATCCTCTAATGGAGGCATATCGTCTTCCTCACTATCCCCCTCAGTCTCATACTCACCATCATCACGCAAAATCATAACACGCCTATTTGGACATTGACTAGCAATATAGCCTCTACCTTGGCATTTAAAACATCTAATGTCACGATTTTTAGAAGTAGAAGAATCAGGGTTACCTTGGTTACCAGGAGTAGAAGTCGCTTGTCTCAACTCTCCTTTTGGTTTGGTGGGTAAAGGCTTTTCTTCCTTCTTCCATTGGTTTGTCTTCCAGGTGGATGAACCAGTACCCTGTTGAAACCGTGCATTACTACTACCTTTTCTCTTGTGCTGGTTCTCAACCTTTATAGCCATATGAACCATATCTTCCAATTCTACATAATGCTGCAATTCAATGACATTTTGAATGTCTCTATTCAATCCAGCAAGAAACCTAGCAATGGTAACCTCTCTATCCTCCTCTACATTCGCCCTAATCATCGTAACTTCCATCTCCTTGAAATACTCATCCACACCTCGGCTTCCTTGCCTAAGAGTTTGCAATTTGTTGTGCAATTCACGATAGTAATACGCAGGCACAAACCGCTTGTTCATCACCCTTTTCATCTCTTCCCAAGACTCAATAGGTGGTTCGCCATTCCTTCTTCTATTCAACATTAGTTGATCCCACCACACTATGGAATAATCTGAAAATTCAATGGCAGCAAGTTTCACTTTCTTTCTCCCACTATAGTTATGACAATCAAACACCATCTCTACCTTCTTCTCCCACTCTAAGTACGCCTCGAGATCATTCTTCCCTTGGAATGGAGGAATCTTTATCTTTATGCTACTCAATTGATTATCCTCTCTATTCCTATCTCCTCTATCTTCCCAATCCCTAGTTCCTCTATTCCGACCACTATATCCTCTATAACTCCCGACAGAAGGCTCATCAAAGTCATCACCCGACATTTCATCTCCACCCCTTTGTACTCTCCTAGAACGACTCTCCCTCTTACGCCCTTGGAAGACGTTTGTAGATTGCTCTAGTCTTTGCTCTACCGTCTCATGAATTTGTTCCATTCCCTCCTGAAACATCCTCTTCATCTCACCCCTCAATGCCTCAATCACTAACCTAGCATCAAACCTTCCCCTCTCACCTTCAGGAGAATGTTGCCTCGACATAGTTCCTGCAGAAAAGATTAGTACTAACACAAATATATATAATTAAGCCTCACGATACACTCCCTTACGTGTTTCACTCAAAGGATGATATCACACAGTCACTCGTGTATTCTCACAAGCAATGATGATATTAACTCACCAATTCCTCTTCTCAATTCTCTTGGAACTAACCCAAACTACACCAATTCCCTTCCGTAGAATTCAAAACAACTCTAGGGTTCATAAATTTCCTCTTTTCTTTTCGATTTTTTTTTTTTGTCTTTGTTGTTGCTCTTGATCACGCTCCTTTTTTTTGTGTCATGATTCTTCTTTTTTTTTTTTTGTAACAAAATTGAATTAGAAGGCACTACACTTTCAATAGACAATCAACACTATGAAATTGAATATGAACAATTGATATGAACGATTGGAGTTAGGGTTTTGATGTTACCTTCCTCAAACCGAACTGATGTTTAAGAAACCTAAGCTCTGATACCAAACTAATACGAGATCGGTTTGATCGGATTCCTAACTGATACGAACCACGCCAACGTGTGACGAAACCCAATACCAATACGTTCGGAATTCGTTACCTAAGATGCCAAACACCCTCAAGTGGAAACCACGACCCGTTGTCTATAAGCGAGACAAGAACCTTGGTATAATATGAAGACGCCACAATCGGGATGAAAGACCGATTGATAAGTCAGGATGAATGCTACGGAAATAAAATCCGATAAGTTCTAGGTTAGTTCTTTAAAGAACCAAGAGAGGAATTCTCTCAAAAGTGTTTTCAAACTTTCAATGTTGTATATTCTATTTTCTATCTGTTCTAAACCCTAGGAGCTTTATACTAGGGTTTACAATTCGTAACAATAAAGCCCAAAACGACATCACTTCAATAAGTTGCGTAAAGCATTGGAATGAAGGCCGGCAGCCTTGAGCTGGCGTTGGAGACATACACGGCGGTGTACTTCTAGGCGTGTATCTTTCTGTGGATTTTCTTGACACCATACACGGCCGTGCCTTTGAACCGTGTATACTACCGTGTATGATTCTGTGTAACCTCCAGACTCCTGCACGGCCGTGCCTTGTAAAGACACGCCCTCTTCAACCCGTATCCATTATGACTTGTACAAGAGCAAAGGCATTCCCATGGTTGTTCCAATCCATTCCAGCTTCATGATTGCTCCAATCCTTTCCAGCTTCGTGGACATCCTTTATCAACACGTTAAGTGCTTCCTTGAATCGTTTCGCTCGATTTCTTGTGATTGGTCTAGGTGGCACTTCAAGAGGATCCACATTCCATCTTCTGGCTTCGCTCCTATCATGGATCTCATCAAGAGCGGAGATGGGTCAATTTCATGAGCAGATGGGGTAGAACTTTGAGCAGTCATGGTGATAAGATTCCAAGAGCTAAGATACTTGCACCAAAGAAATCGAAGTCAATCCGAGCTATAGGTGGCAGCACGGGGTCTAAAAAGGGAGGACATAAGCGTCGGGAGGACACAAGGCGAAGTTCGGCCAGCCTTAAGTTGGCCTTTAATAAAGGCCTGCCAAATTAACTTCAAGGCCGCCGGCCTTGGTGCCGGCTTATATGTAGGCCGCCAGCCTTTAGCCGACCTTAAATGGCCTCGCATTATTTTTATTAATATGTCCTTAGGTTACTTTTAGGATGATATAAATAGCCGTCTTTAGGGTTTTTTTGAAAGAAAAACACTTTGAGTGTGTGTGAATCCTCTTTGGAGAGTTCTTGAATATTGAGAATTGATTTCACTTTATTCTAGTTGTTCTTATCAAATTCTTGGTTCCTATAGAATTTGTGGCGAACATTGTTATTAAATTCTTGGAGTTCTTTAACTTTAGTGATTGATTTATAGAACGTGGTCTCTATCATTCTAAGATTTGATTGCGAATTAGTTTAATTTTATCAATCTTAGCATCTATAGATTGGTAATTTTATCCATATCCTTTGTTTTTATTTCGTTAATACCAAATACACAAAAAACCCTAAAAAAAAATATTAAGGATTCTATTGTTATTGAACATTTGCGTGGAAGGATTTCATATCATTTGATTATTATTCGTATCATTTGTTATCGATCGTAACATTGGAGCAATTCGTATCAGATTTCGTATCTTTTGGTATCAGAGTAAAGGTTAAATTCGTAAGGATTCAGAGTAGAAGGATTCATAAGGAGCAAAGGTTGGTGGATTTGTGAATCAACGCGGGTTAAATCAGTAAGGCTGTTGAATCTCAACTCAATTGTAGTTTTAATTCAATACTACCGTTGGTTGGATAATTTGGGAATTTATTTTGATAAGAATTGCTGTGAATTTGATTGTTGGGTGTTGAATTGTTGTTTTTGGGCTGTTGGTGAGAATTAGGGTTTTTGTGAGTATCTATTGCTAAAAATTTTGAGTGATAGAGATGTCGTCACATGGAAGTGTTAATAACAACAATAATGGGAATAATGCTGATAATGGGGGTGAGGTTGTGACTAGGGTAGAGTTCAATCAACTCCAAGAAAATATTAGATTGATTATGGAAGGATTGGAGGTTAGGGATAAAAGAAGCCATAATGGTGCAGGAATTAGGAGGAGACATTCTAGTGATGAATCTGATGCCCGTAGTGAAAGGAGTAAGAGAGGAAACAATGATGACAAGCGTAAGGGGATTGAAAACATAAAGCTAAAAATTCCACCTTTCACTGGTAGTAGTAAACCAGAAGAATTCCTCGACTGGGTGCCACGGGTTGAGAAGGTGTTTGACTGCTATGAATGGGATGAGTGCACGAAGGTGAAGATGGCATCTCTAGCATTTTCTGAATATGCTAGTCTGTGGTGGGATAAACTACAAACTGAGAGACGTAGGGCGGATGAGGAGAAAGTGCGTTCATGGGCTTTGATGACAAGATTGATGAGACACAGATTTGTGCTAGATTACTATAAACAAGAGATGCTGATAGAGTTGCAATCCTTAAAGCAGGGTAAGAAAAGCATAGAAGAGTATGTAAAGGAGTTTAAGACACTAATGGCAAGGTGTGATATTAAGGAATCATCAGATGAATCCATAACTCGTTTCATCAATGGGTTGAAGATGGACATTGCTAATGTAGTGGAACTCCAGCATTATTAGACTCTAGAAGATGTGATTAAATTAGCCAGTTGGGTTGAGCGGCATCAGCGTAGGCGAGATCAGAAATCATATCACCACCATAAGTCAGATGATGGTAAGAGGAAGAAGGAAAGGAAGGAAAAAGGAAAGACAATCGTTGGTGAGGCTGTTGACCAAACACAGCAAAAGAAGAGCAGGGATATAAAATGTTTTAAGTGTTTAGGACTTGGCCATATTGCTTCTCAATGTCCTAATAAAAGGGTTATAGTTATATAAGGTGACACAGTTGAGAGTGACGAAGAAAAATAGAAGGGTACTGAGGTAGAAGAGGAAGATGAAGACATTATAGCACATCCAGTATAGGGAGACTTATTAATGGTTAAGCAGGATGAAGCTATTCCTAATCAGAAAGAAAATTTATTTCATATTCAAGGCATTGTGCAAGGGAAGACTTGTTTGATTATGGTTGACACAGGCAGTTGCACCAATGTTGCTTCAGCAGGCTGGGTTACTAAGTTGGGTTTACAGGTGAAGCAGCATCCAAGACCTTATGCACTTCATTGGTTGAGTCCACAGGGAGCTGTTCATGTACACAAACAGGTTCGTGTTCTATTACTTATTGGTGATTATACTGACGAGATTGTTTGTGATGTAGTTCCCATGGAAGCTACACACTTGATTCTTAGAAGACCTTGGTAGTATGATCTCAGAGCTAAGTATGATGGATACACCAATGAGTATACCATTCAGCAACAGGACAAGGTATACAAGCTTCTTCCTATGAGTCCAATTGAGATACAACAAACAAGGTTGATTTCCCTTAAGAAGCCCAAGGGAAAGAGGAGTTTGTTTATGTGGACTAGCAGGATGGACGATACAGATTCGAGGTTGAATCTTTTTCAACATGGAGGGAATGATACGATTCCAAGAGCTAAGATACGAGCACCAAAGAAATTGAAGTCAATCCGAGCTATAGGTGGCAGCATGGGGTCCAAAAAGGGAGGACATAAGCATCGGGAAGACATAAGGCGAAG
Source organism: Laguncularia racemosa (assembly GCA_037954665.1). NCBI lineage: Eukaryota > Viridiplantae > Streptophyta > Magnoliopsida > Myrtales > Combretaceae > Laguncularia > Laguncularia racemosa. Next base: position 52,842 of record JBBMOL010000443.1, read on the forward strand.
TTCGACCAACCTTAAGCCGGCCATGAATAAAGGCCAGCCAAATTAACTTCAAGGCCACCGGCCTTGGTGCCAGCTTATATGTAGGCCGCCGGCCTTGAGCCGGCCTTAAATTGCCTCGCATTATTTTTATTAATATGTCCTTAAGTTACTTTTAGGATGATATAAATAGTCGTCTTTAGGGTTTTTTTGAAAGAAAAACACTTTGAGTGTGTGTGGATCCTCTTTGGAGAGTTCTTGAATATTGAGAATTGATTTCACTTTATTCTAGTTGTTCTTATCAAATTCTTGGTTCCTATAGAATTTGTGGCGAACATTGTTATTGAATTCTTGGAATTCTTTAACTTTAGTGATTAATTTATAGAACGTGGTCTCTATCATTCTATGATTTGATTGCGAATCGGTTTAATTTTATCAATCTTGGCATCTATAGATTGGTAATTTTATCCATATCCTTTGTTTTTATTTCGTTAGTACCAAATACACAGAAAACCCTAAAAAAAATATTAAGGATTCTATTGTTATTAAACATTTGCATGGAAAGATTTCGTATCATTTGTTATCGATAACATTGGAGCAATTCGTATCAGATTTCGTATCACATGGATTGCTTCTACTGGGCGTAAGAGGGATAAAATGTCGAGAAAGGTAGTGCGCATGGAGGAAGATGAATGGGGTAGGGTAGGATCTATAGCTGAATCTAATTAGGATCATTTGTGGGTTATAGGAGGAATGTAGGAAGAACTAGAGGAGCTAAGAATGAAGAAGATAACAACCTAGGGAATATAAAGATGAAAATCTCTTCCTTTCAAGGGAAGAATGACCTTGAGGTATATCTAGAGTGGGAGAAGAAAGTGGAGTTGAATTTTGAGTGCCACAACTATTCTGAAGCCAAGAAGGTAAAACTTGTTGCCATTGAATTTTCTGATTAAACAATTGTTCAGTGGGATCAACTTTTATCAAATAGGAGAAGGAATAGGGAACCACCAATACAGACATGGGAGGAGATGAAAAGAATCATGAGGAAAAGATTTGTGCCTATATACTACTATAGGGAATCATACAACAAATTACAAACCCTTAAGCAAGGCAATAGTAGCATGGAGGAATATCATAAGGAGATGGAGGTTATCATGATCAGAGCTAATATTGAGGAGGATTGAGAGGCGATTATGGCTAGGTTCTTAGCTGGCTTGAATAGGGAGATTCAGAATGTGGTGGAGTTGCAGCATTATGTGGAGCTGGAGGATATGGTTCATATAGCTATTAAGGTTAAGAAGCAACTCAAGCGAAAGGGTAGTAGCACCACACATGCTATATTAAGTTCATCTAATTGGAGAGCTAAAACAGGGGAGAAGGAGGAGAAACAACCCCACTCCAAACTACTGCCTGAACAAACATCCGACTTGGTATCTCATGGGACTAGAGGTAAATTCGATCCTTCTACTTCTAGGAATCGAGTTATTAAATGTTTTAAATGCTAGGGTAGAGGGCATATAGCTAATCAATGTCCAAATAAAAGAGTTATGGTGATGAGGGATAATGGAGAGATTGAAACTAATAGTGATTCTGATCAAAATTCTATGCCACCATTAGAAGATGATGATGGGGAGGAGTATGTTGTACAAGGGGAGTTGTTGGTAGCTAGAAGAGCTTTGACTGTACAGGTTAGGGAAGAGAAAAATTTGCAACAGGTAAATATCTTTCATACTAGATGCCTAGTTCAAAACAAGGTATGTAGTGTGATTATAGATGGTGGGAGTTATACAAATGTTGCTAACACAACGATGGTGGAAAAATTGAGGCTTCTTACAATTAAACATCCTCGTCTTTATAAATTGAAATGGTTGAATGATAGTGGTGAAGTGAGAGTGATAAAACGGGTGTTAGTTTCTTTTAGCATTGGAAAGTATAGGGATGAAGTGTTGTGTGATGTAGTTCCAATGCAAGCTACACACTTGTTATTAAGGAGACCATGGCAATTTGATAGGCAGGTGAAGCATGATGGATTCACCAACAAGTACTCTTTCATACATGAGTAGAAACATATTACTGTTTGTCCTTTAATACCTAGTGAGGTTTATGGAGATCAAGTGAGGATATAGAGAGAGAGAGAACAAAAGAGAGTGAGTGATAAAAATAAATTGAGTACTATTGCAGAAGAAAAAGAGAGTACGAACGAGAGTGAGTGGTCAAAATAAACTGAGTGTTATTATAGAGGAAAAAGAAAGGAGAGGAAAAAGATTGAGTGATGAGAGAAAAATAGAGTGGAAAGAAATTTTCTATGCGAGGGTCAATGAGGTTAAGAATGCTCTGTTTTCAAGAATAAAGATGATGAGATCTATGATGGGAGCCAAGCCAAAAGATGGAATGTGGACCCTCTTGAAGTGCCACCTGGACCGATCACAAGAACTCGAGCAAAACGATTCAAGGAAGCACTTAACGAGTTGATAAAGGATGTCCACGAAGCCATAAAGGATTGGAGCAATCATGAAGTTGGAAAGGATTGGAACAACCGTGGGAATGCCCTTGCTCTTGTACAAGTCATAACGGATACGGGTTGAAGAGGGCATGTCTTTACAAGGCACGGCCGTGTAGGAGTCTGGAGGTTACACAGAATCACACACGGTCGTATACACGATTCAAAGGCACGACCATGTATGGTGTCAAGAATTTCCACAGAAAGATATACGACTAGAAGTACACGGTCATATATATGCTTACACCGGCTCCAAGGCCGCCGACCTTCACTCATACGTCGCCGGACTTTACATCCCTATTTTGTTATTTTTATGCAACTTAATGATGTTATGTCGTTTTAGGCCTTTATTGTTACGAATTGTAAACCCTATTATAAAACTCCTAGGGTTTAGAACAACTAGAACATAGAATATACAGTATATAAGTTTGAAAACACTTTCGAGAGAATTCCTCTCTTGGTTATTTAAAGAACTAATTTAGAACTTATCGGATTTTTATTCCGTAGCGTTCAACCGGACTTATCAATCGGTCTTTCATCCCGATTGTGGCGTCTGCATATTATACCAAGGTTCTTGTCTCACTTATAGGCAACGGGTCGCGATTTCCACTTGAGTGTATTTGGCATCTTGGGTAGCAAATTCCGAATGTATTGGTATTGGGTTTCGTCACATGTTGGCGTGGTCGTATCAAAAGAGATCTACTAAGGTTGATGAGAAGGCAAAGTGCAATATTGAGCAACGGATGAAGCAAAATGCAAAACAAGCTAACAAAAGGTGTCGTCAAATACTTTTTGAGCCCTGGAGATTAGGTTTGGGTACATATGCACTAAAAGCGATTCCCAGCACAGAGGCAATCAAAGTGGCTTCTAAGAGGCGAGTGTCCATTCCAAGTCCTCGAGCACATCAATGACAATGCTTACAGGTTTGAAATGCTAGGTAAGTATAAAGCTAATGCTATTTTTAATGTTACTGATTTAAGTCCTTATGATGCAGGTAACGATTTGAGGGCAAATCCTTTTCAAGAGGAGAGGAATGATGAAGATCACTGTTGATTGAATCGCAATCATACAAATTAAAATCCTTTTTACTCCGACTCTTCCTTGCGATCAATTAGGCAAGTGCACCTATCGATTACAGTAGTATAGAGTTTAAGCACGGATATCGTTCCCTCAGGGATCTACAAGTACTAATACTAACCTCAAACCGACTATCTAACCGCACAATTTCGAGTGAATTGATTTAACCAAATTGCCTAAATTAAACTTAAATTATCTAATAGAACTGAAATCAATGAATATCAAACAATGAGTTAAATTATCAAATCCAATGTTCCAACGCATACCCCACTCTTACTACTCATCTAATTACTATGCAACTTCAATCCTTAGAAAACTAATTAATGAGTACTGATTATCTCTGATCCGCGGGCATCTAACACTAAGTTAATGTTTCTTCCAAAATCACTAACTCCTAATTCTAACCGTATTAACAAAGATCCCTCTTTTATTAGCAACAATCAGAATTGCATGATTATACCACAACCCTCAATTAGATTAAATCATTATATCCAATCTAATACGGAAAACTTATGCTTTCTATCCCTAGATTGCATACAAGCCTTTTCATCCGATGTATGATCTATTCAAATAAGAGATTTCCCAATCAACTTATTAGAAATCAATGTAATCTAATGCTGGCCAAACATCAAATCAACAATATATAATAAACAACATGGATGAAATCAGAGATGCTCAATCATCATTAATTTTGCAATCAACCCAATGTTACATAGTAATCAGACTTTCATAAGATTCGGGTACGAAATAATTAGCTACACATGGTTCTCAAGGAATAACAAAACGAAATAATCAAATCCATGTGTGAAACACTTCTACAATTAAAGCTCGAAAATTCCTTTGACTGTTGTTGTTCTCCCAAAATTCCAGGATGTGTTTTCTGCCTTCTCTCCTTCCTTTCTCTCTCTTCAAAGACGACTATTTATACCTAGGGTGGCTTCCTCTCTGGCGTGTAGAAGATATCCTTCAAATATAGACGAAAGATTTAAAGATATCTTTCCTTCGATAGACACACGGTCATACTACACGGGCGTGTAGATAAACCGTGTATCTCTCTGAGTCAGTGAACTCTGGGCGTATATATCCCACACGGCCGTTTGCAATAGCCGTGTATATCTTTGTCTTCTTTGTTCTTCGTACACGGTTGATTACACAGGTGTGTATTCCAACTATGTACTGGTTTGTCCTGAAAACTCTTCTTCCACGCTGATACACGGTCGGATACACGAGCATGTATCCGAACCGTGTAGTCTCCTGATTCCTTCACACGGCCGTTTGTAAAACCGTGTGACTTCTTTTAACTTCAAAGCATTCCCTTTTTACTTGCTTTTATCTCCAATTCGTCTTGAATTTAAATACTTTTCATCAAATCATCCTTTTCCACACCTGAACATGAAATATAAATCAATTAAGCATCATAATCTTACATTTTCACGCCCAATTATCTCAAAAATTGACTTAATCATCTCCAATTATAAGAGTTAAAATAGATTTATCAAATTTCCCCACACTTAAGCATTTGCTTGTCCTCAAGCAAATTACACATATGGAAGTCTCAATTCTCAGAATTCTTAAATCTCAGGAAGAAATTCAATCATTAACCCCACTTTATACCAGGATAGCCACCATTTTCCACAATTCGCCTTTCTTATCACTCAATCTTATTAAGCACTTGTATTCAAAATACCAATAATAGATTTCCAGTATTAATCCAAGTAAGTGAAACTTTTACCCTTTATCGTTTAACCAAAAATCTCAAGGTTAAGATCAGACTTACAATCATAGAACTCAGGCATATACATCCACTTATTTCCTGGATCTTTTTCCCTTTTTGGATTAGGAGTTCAACCTTTTAGTACCTTTTCTTAGTCAATTAACCCATGTAACGAACTTTTAATCGATAATCCCGGGCTCGTCACCCAAGTTAATAGACATTATCCCCTCAAGCATAGAGGGCATCCCTCGGATTTACTTGTTCGGGTTGAATTAACTAATCAATCCCTTTTTTTTTTTTTTAGTGAATAAGAGCGGTTTCCTTGGCCAGTAAGTCCCAGACCAGACGATCTTAGGCTACTAGGTTTTAAGATACCCCTTCGAACCTCTACCACTCGAATCCAAATATTCTAATTTAAAGCCTCATTTAGTTCAGTTTTCTCGGATTTTACTCATAACCCTTGTAGCGAGCTTTCAGCCAATGATCCCAAGTCAATAGATGTTATTCCCCGAAAGGGCACCCCTCGGACTTAATTACTCGAGTCAATGAGATCCACTTCTGAACTATTTGTTATTATTCATCATTTTTTTTTAATTCACAAATTACTCCCAATTTGTGTTATATTCCATTATTTTTGTAAGGGAAAGTCACCAAGCTATAAGTATCACTTGTTCCTTCATTCAAGATCGCAAAATCAAATCCTAATTCTGAAATGAAAGCCTAAATAACAAGTAAGTCTCCCTCACATGGATACCATACTATAACTCTAAAAAGGTAAAGAGAATACAAAATAAGAGAATAATGCAAAATTCGAAAAATTTTCCATGAAATAGCTGCCTATACAAGTGGAATTTTATGTTTCCAAAGCAACTATTTCTCATCATCATTAAGCTTCCAAATGTTACTTAAACAAGGGAAATTGAGCATTTAAAAGTTCATAAGTTCATTGCTCTTGTGATATCTTTCTGTTCTTTCTATTCCCTTTCCCACACTTAAAATCAGACATTGTCCCCAATGTCTGCCCACAAAGTACACTAAGGAAAGAAAATAGAAACAATAAAAGGAGAAAGAAAAATGAAACTCCCCTGAAATCTATAAGTGGCAAGTCATTCACAGGGGAAACTCCATTAAAGTGCAAAATCCTCGAATCATCCTTCTGAGATCATCAGCTTTCAACATTCAATCAGCACCAGCGAAAGTCTAAATGGGTATAGATAAAATCCTAAAAACAAAACACACTAAAAGAAAAACTAAAAGAAATGATTATCACCAAAACAAATAAGCACAAGTCAATATCATCCAAGTTTATCACGGATAGTCAAAGTCACAGTGAATAGTCAACAAAAATAATTCAGGGTTAGACAGGCAAGTTAGCAAATAGTTAGGAAAAATCAGTCATCATCCTTCTCAGACACATAGTCTTCATCGTCGGAGCTTTCCTCAGTAACCATTCGCTCCTTACCTAGTCTGTGGGGGCTTTCCTCTAATGGAGCAGGTGGAGCAGAAGACGATCCTCCCTCAGTATGCCTCTGTCGGCTGATCGGTTCGGGAGGGATCACGTCTTCTTCGCTTGAGCTGGCATAGGAAGAGAACTGAATGTCTAACTTCTCACCAAGCTTGGTGAAGCAATCGATTAAAAACTTCTTCAGTCCCTTCTGCCATTTTTCCATCTTAGTGATCTTCTGCTTCATCATCTTCTAGCTTTTCTTTATTTCTCCCACATCACGCGATAGCTGAGAAACTAGCTCTAGCATCTACACATGGACGGACGGTTCAGCCTGCAGTTGTGGTTCCTCTTCTTCCTCTTCCCCTATCTCCTCTTCAACGCCAGCGTCAATTGGTTGAAAATTCCAATCGCTTAATATCCTGGCCTTAAGCTTCAGAGATCGCCCAATGAAATCACTAGGTGCTCGATGTGGGAATAGACCCAGATTTTTCAAAATTCTAATAATTAGAGCACCTAGGAAAACCCCTTTCGGTCCTTTCTCTACTTGACGCTGAAGACAAAAAGCGGCAAAAACACCCACATTGACGCGGGTTCCAGTATGCATGGCCCACAACTGAAATAAGTCTCTAGCGTTAACAATGCCCTCTGAATCGATCCTGCCAGTGGTAGAGCGAGCCATAATGTAATGTAGGATATGATGTACTCTATTTCTCAGTTGAGAGGCTTTGGTGTGAGAGGCACTGTAGGCACCAATACCATACAGAGTCCATAAAGAGATAGAGTTCGCTGGGCCCTACGAAACCGGAAGGGCGCGAAACTCAGGGGTTTGAAGAAAACCCTCATCATAGATGCCCATAGCCTCTATGAACTCAGTCATGGACATCTTATGGTACTCACCTTGGGCCAGAAACTCAACTTCATTTCTTACACCAGCATTCATTGTTCTTGAGATCTTGAAGGTGGCTAAGAAAGTAAGAATTAACTCCTCGTATAAGTCTTCTTCGATCATGAACAGGTGAAACCAGGCTTGGTCAGCTAAGAGCCTCTCAAATTGTTGGACCAACCCAAATCTTCTCAAAACGTCCCAGTCCAACACCACATTCGGTTTGATGACCTTTTTCGACTTATATAGGGTAAAGAGTTCTTTATCCTTCTCTTGAATATTTACATGGTATCGAAGAGCTTCAGATTGGCTTGAACTACCCGTTTTGGATCGGCTTCTTTTCTTCTTTTGAGCAACAGTCTTGACGCGTGGCATCTTGTCAAGGGAAATAAGCAGAACCTCTCATGCACGGTCGGACACACGCCCGTGTGTCCTGACCGTGTATTCCTCTGTGGCTCGCTCCCCATATACGGATTTGATAAACGGCCGTTTCCCTTAGCCGTGTCTACCTTGTTTAAAATTTCCTTGTATACACGGTCAAGAAACACGGGCGTGTGTTTTGACCGTGTATTACTCTGTGGGTCACCATTCTCTCTACACGGGTGCGATACACGCCCGTGGATGTCATCCGTGTGTCTCCTGAAGGTTAAAATTTTCCTTCTCTTGATTATTTCTTGAAGTCCATCTCCTAAAAAAGCTTCTTCATAAATACTCCTCTGCAAAACTTTGGAAAAAAGAAAAACAAATATGGTGATAACTCAAAACAAAAACGAAACTTACCTAATTACATGGGTTGCCTCCCATCAAGCGCTTTTGTTTAACATCGTTTGCTCGACGAAATGAAGCTCCTTTTGATTAAGTCACTAGAGGGTGGAGTCTAAACTCCTCTTGGCCCTCTTTCTTGTTAGGGTTTAACCTTCTTTGAGGTTGCACCACAGGTTTGAAATCCTCCTCCAACAGGATCTTATGGGTGCAAAACGAAGGACTAATACCCTTTATATCAGATATCTTCCGAGCAAGAGCACTCTTGTGCTCCTTCAAGACCCTTAGTAAGCTATCCCTTTGCTCCCTTGTCAGACCAGCTGAAATAATGATAGGGAGTTTAGAATCGGCCTCCAAAAAGGCATATTCAAGGTACTCAGGGAGTTGCTTCAACTCTAGTTCTGGGGTTCCTCAACCGACGGTTTCAATCTTCCTTCCTCACTGACCCCAATCTTCTCAAACCCCTTTCTACAAACTACTTCCTCACAGCTCTCAGATGAGCTTTCACATTTTGAATCTCCACATTTTCACTCACTTCATCATCATCCGCTATCAAACTCAATTCAAGAGGATCTCTACACATCAACTCTTGCATAACACTCATTACCGACCTGTCAACACAATCTATAGCATAACATGTATCGTCGGCGTTCAAAGTTTGTTTCAGTGCTGCTAGGAGTCTCACCACTAGTTCATCCTCCCCCATTCTCAAAACTAATCTTCCATCCGCCACATCAATCACAACTCTTGCAGTGGCCAAAAATGGTTGTCCTAAGATCAGCGGGACCTCCACATCTGGATCCATATTAAGGATTACAAAATCAACAGGGAAGATAAAGTTTTCTACCTTAACTAGGACGTCCTCAATGATTCCTCTAGGGACTTTGATCAAGCGATCTGCCAGTTGCAGACTCATCCTCGTTTACTTTGGCTCTCCCAAGTTCAGTTGCTTGAACAATGAGTATGGCATCAGGTTTATGCTTGCCCCGTGATCCGCCAAAGCTCTCTCCATCGGTAGTTCACCTATTAAGCATGGAATAGTGAAACTACCCGGATCCTTGAGCTTCTTGGGCAACTTGTTTTGTAAAATCGTCGTACACTCAGCTCCAACAACTATAGTAGAGATATCTTCCAACCGTTTCTTATTCGAGAGCAAATCCTTTAGGAATTTCGCGTACCTGGGCATCTGCGCAAGAGCTTCCACAAACGGTATGTTGATATGTAATTGTTTAAACAAGTTTAGAAAATTACCGAAGTGCTCTTGATCCTTATCCTTTTTCAGACGTCCCGGATACGGAATTGGGGGCTTGTAAGGCTAAATAGTGGATGCTTTAACTTTCCCTTGAACACACTCTTTCTCTTTGATCTCCTCAGCCCCATGTTCCTTCTCAACACCCCCTTCTTCTTTCTTCTCAACCCCTTTTTCAAGCGCAACCCCTTGCACTCCAATAGTGTCAGATTGCAATTCCTTACCGCTCCTTAGAGTCACTGCCTTTACCTATTCCCGAGGATTGGGTTCGGTGTTTCCAGGCAAGGATCCTTGCGGTCTTTCTGAAAGCAATTTTGCTATCTGACCCACCTGAGTTTCCAAGTTATGAATGGACGCCTCATGATTCCTTAGAGCTGCCTCTGTGGATTGTTGGCGTTGCTCGGATGTTTGGATGAACTTGGAGATCATGTCCTCTAGATTGGACTTCTTTTCTGGAAGAGGTGGTGGAGGAGGCCTTTGGAATCCCGGTGCAGGTGCATTGCCCTGAGGGAATTGTGGATTACTCCATGAAAAATTGGGGTGATTGCGCTAACCCGGATTATAGGTGTTGCTGTAAGGGTTGTTTTGAGGCCTTGTAGGGTTACCTACATAATCAATCTGCTCTGTAGTCCCTTGTGCCATGAAATCGGTTGATGAATCGGTTGGATAATATAGGGGTGGTGCAGACATCGCCATCCTATCGACCTTTCTAGCTAGAGCATCAACCTTTTCCACAATGGTGGTCATCATATCCACTTCATGAACACCTGCCACTCTCGGTCTTGCTCTAGCGTTTCTCCATTGATGGTTGTTCTTGGCCATGTTCTCAAACAATTCTAAAGTCTCTTCAGGAGTCTTGACATCAAATGTGCCACCAGCAGCAGCATCGATGGTTTATCACGTCGGATAGTCAAGCCCATTATAGAAAGTTGAGGCTTGCAACCAGTTAGGCATTTGGTGGTGTGGGCACCGCCTAAGTAAGTCCTTAAATCGCAACTAAGCTTCATGGAGTGGCTCATTTTCCAACTGAAGGAACGATGTGATATCATTCCTCAACCTGGCAGTTTTAGAAGGCGAAAAGTAATAGTCCAAAAATGTTTCCGCCAGCTGGGTCCAAGTCGTGATGGAGTCCCGGTCCAAAGAACTGAACCACTGCCTCGCTTTTCCTCTCAAAGTGAAAGGAAACAGACGCAACTTTAGTGCCTTATCGAACACCCCGTTCTGTTTAACGATAACACAGATGTCTAGGAACATCTGAATATGAGCATGGGGGTCCTCGTCAGGTAATCCATCAAATTGGCATTGATTGTGGATCATATTCATTTTACAGGCCTTGACTTCAAAGTTGTTGGCCTCTATTGCAGGCATCACTATACACGATCCGGTACTACCCAAAGTAGGCCTAACGTACTGAACCATGGTCCTACGTTCGTCCGCCATTGCTTCAGTATGAGATTCGCTGCTGTTCACTGATTGACTGTTCTTATCTACTGAATTCTCACTCTCACTCAGCAGCAGTTCCTCTTCACTCACAGCAGGTTCAGCACTCTTTAATTTCCTTCTGATTGTCCGATCAATCTCTGGGTCGAATTCAAGGAGTTTAGAAGAAGAACTCCTTGTCATAAACTGCAAAGAAAACCAATTTAATTAGTTCCCTTTATAATAAAGTAAAACCCTAGGATAACAAATGATAAGAGAAGAAATGGTCAGATTAGTCAGCCTTTAGTGTTCTTAATATCGCCGATTCCCCGGCAACGGCGCCAAAAACTTGTTGATTGAATCGCAATCATACAAATTAAAATCCTTTTCACTCCGACTCTTCCTTGCGATCAATTAGGCAAGTGCACCTATCAATTACAGTAGTATAGAGTTTAAGCATAGATATCGTTCCCTCAGGGATCTACAAGTACTAATACTAACCTCAAACCGACTATCTAACCACACAATTTCGAGTGAATTGATTTAACCAAATTACCTAAATTAAACTTAAATTATCTAGTAGAACTGAAATCAATGAATATCAAACAATGAGTTAAATTATCAAATCCAATGTTCCAACGCATACCCCACTCTTACTACTCATCTAATTACTATGCAACTTCAATCCTTAGAAAACTAATTAATGAGTACCGATTATCTCTGATCCGCGGGGCATCTAACACTAAGTTAATGTTTCTTCCAAAATCACTAACTCCTAATTCTAACCGTATTAACAAAGATCCCTCTTTTATTAACAACAATCAGAATTGCATGATTATACCACAACCCTTAATTAGATTAAATCATTATATCCAATCTAATACGGAAAACTTATGCTTTTTATCCCTAGATTGCATACAAGCCTTTTCATCCGATGTATGATCTATTCAAATAAGAGATTTCCCAATCAACTTATCAGAAATCAATGTAATCTAATGTTGGCCAAACATCAAATCAACAATATATAATAAACAACATGGATGAAATCAGAGATGCTCAATCGTCATTAATTTTGCAATAAACCCAATGTTACATAGTAATCAGACTTTCGTAAGATTCGGGTACGAAATAATTAGCTACACATGGTTGTCAAGGAATAACAAAACGAAATAATCAAATCCATGTGTGAAACACTTCTAGAATTAAAGCTCGAAAATTCCTTTGACTGTTGTTGTTCTCCCAAAATTCCAGGATCTGTTTTTTGCCTTCTCTCCTTCCTTTCTCTCTCTTCAAAGACGACTATTTATACCTAGGGTAGCTTCCACTCTGGCGTGTAGAAGTTATCCTTCAAATATGGACGAAAGATTTAAAGATATCTTTCCTTCGATAGACACACGGTCATACTACACGGGCGTGTAGATAAACCGTGTATCTCTCTGAGTCAGTGAACTCTGGGCGTGCATATCCCACACGGCCGTTTGCAATAGCCGTATATATCTCTGTCTTCTTTGTTCTTCGTATACGGCTGATTACACGGGTGTGTATTCCAACCGTGTACTGGTTTGTCCTGAAAACTCTTCTTCCACGCTGATATACGGGCGTGTATCCGAACCATGTAGTCTCCTGATTCCTTCACACGGCCGTTTGTAAAACCGTGTGACTTCCTTTAACTTCAAAGCGTTCCCTTTTTACTTGCTTTTATCTCTAATTCGTCTTGAATTTAAATACTTTTCATCAAATCATCCTTTTCCACACCTGAACATGGAATATAAATCAATTAAGCATCATAATCTTATATTTTCATGCCCAATTATCTCAAAAATTGACTTAATCATCTCTAATTATAAAAGTTAAATTAGATTTATCAATCACGCTAGTAGGATTAGTCTAAAGATGATCGAGATCAAGCTAGGCGGATGGAACCAAGGAGCACAATCCTACTTGAAGTGTGGATCATGGACTTAGAAGTTGAGGAAGCAATTTAAGGCTTATAGCTTCAAAAACAATGAAGGCTGCCTACCTTTGGCAATGTAAGCTATCGGCCTAAATGGCCGGTGTGGAGAAGAAGGTCGCCGGCCTAAGTAGCCGGCGTAAATTAAAATGAAAGCCAACTTGGGTAGACTTCAAAGCCATCGACTTTAGTTCTGGCTTAAACCAAATTATAGGCCAGCTTTGTAATATTTTAGGCCGCCAACATTTAATGTTTGTCCTTTATTTGAGTTAGGTTTTTTATGTTGTTTTGTTTCCTTATTCTTATGGAACTATAAATAGTTGTCATAGACTCATTTTAACATAATTAAGATTGAATAAAGTTTATTCACAAATTAGAGAGAGTTTCTCTTTTGGTTCTTGATAGAACTATTGAAATTATCTAATTTTGAATCCATGGCGTTCACCCCAAACTTATCAATCGATCATTCCTTAATTGATTGTGGCGCTAGCACTTATACTAAGGTTCTTGTCTCATCTATAGACAATGGGTCGTGGTTTCCATTGTTCTTGATAAATCCATAGGTTGTGGGGATTATCAAATCTAGATTGTTAGGTTTTGTTAAGGGTTTGTAGGGTTTGCATCAAAAGGAGCATTAGGAGGAAACAATGATGTGCCTAAACACACTTAAAAGCACATCCAAAAGACCTAAGAAAAACTATCTCAAGTCAAGGAAAAATCGGATCCAAAAATGGCACTTTTCAATTGAACCCTAATGATGAAATGATGAAATTCAAACAACCAATGATATAATTAGAATACCACAATGAAAATGCCTTCTAACAACACTCTAATTTCATGTAATCCACGCAAATGAATCCTCAATTTGACAAAAGAAAACCGTAACAAAACAATCCCTTTTCCAATAATGAAGAATACGTTATCAAGGAAATCCTCAAAGATGAATCGGATCAATTTGATAATTCCTTCAAATAAGCATAAGAATTCGTGAATAAGAACAACTAATTCTGACCAAGAACTATCTCAATTCAACCCTAGATATGACACACTAGAGAAGAAAAGAAATCACAATAAAATGAAATTGATATAACTCACAATTTCAAGATGTTGCACTCGCCACAATTTCAACTCTTCGTATTGAAATTGATAAGAGTTTGGAACCAAGGTATGAACCCTAATTCTCACGTGAAAGGAGGTGTTTAATCTGCAAAATGATAAGCCTCCTCAAACCCTCTCTTAAGCAAGTATTTATACTTGCTACTCCTAGGGTTAAAAAGTGCTCAAAATTACAAGTTTGCCACTTTTAAGATGGCTAACCCTAAATGAAAATTACAAGGAAATAAAAGTGTCCCAAAACCATAATACAACCAAAATAGTTCATAAAAGTAGAAATATATAAAAGAAATGGTCTTCAAGATGCCGGTCTCCTAGAGGATCCATCGGCCCAACTCATCGCCGGTTCAGGTCGGTCTATGGATAACCTACAAGTTGAGTCTGAGGGAGTTTGTCCACTGCCTTATAAAATATGATAAGTGTGCCTGTTGGAAAACACAATACAAGAATAATAGAAAAGAGGTTAATTTATAAATAATTCCGAGGTCGATTTGCTCAAAATGGGCCTTCATCGCCAAAATTTGAATTCCTTTAGTCTTGCCCTAATGATAGGTCTTGTCGGATTTTTATTCCTATCATCTCCTCGAGCCTCAAAAAGATTTGTCCTCAAATCTAGCAGGTCAAATGCAATAAATACTTTGTTTTCTCTAGCAATCCATCTGAAGAAGTATCTCTGCAAAATCCCAATATCTGAAATACTACAGGTGATGATTGTTTTCTCTTCTCCATTTCTAGGATGTATCTCATCTGCAACACAAATAATGCTCCATTATCCAATAAAGTCGCCCCTGTATCAACCTGTTCCACTGAAACTATTTCCTCCTTTTCTAACTCATCTGTATGTTGCTGATCCTCATGGTCTTCTAATGGTTGGCCTAACTGCTCATTACCCTCTGAAACCTCTGAAGGTGAACATAACTGTCTCTGAACGGTCTGGCTCTCTAGTGGTCTGCTCGTCTGACTATGATCAACAAGATCCTCTGAAGGTTGGCACATCGATGTCTGACAAATTTTATGCTCTAAGGGTTGGTTCGTGTCACTAGAGCCCTCAAGAACCTTTGAAGGTTGGCATACCTGCGTCTGCACAGTTTGGTCCTCTAAAGGTTTGATCATGTGGCTATGATCCTCACGAACCTGTAATGGTTGTTTTATTTGTCTTTGCATCTCCTGGACCTCTGATGGTGACATAGGGTTCAATACTATACGTTTACCATCCTTTTTAAACATATAAGTATTTCTATACCCATCATGTAATACCATCCTGTCATATAACCATGGTCTACTAAGTAATATATAGGATGCACAAAGAGGAAGAATATCACATTCAAGTTCATCATACTACTTGTCCCTTATACTGAAGGGTACCCTAGCCCTTTAGGTTACACAAAGACCAACTTGATCATTCAACCAATGTAATGTATAGGGTTTAGGATGTGGGATAGTTTCAAGTTTCAACTTCGATACTAATGATGTAGCTACAACATTAGTATAACTACCGCCATCAATAATAATTGTGCACAAGTTTCCTTGTACCCTACAAGAAGTATGGAACAAGTTTTCTCTTTGTCCCTCATCAATGGTTTGAAAAGAAGTCATGTCCCGATGCAATATGTTAGCATAATGAAACATTTCACTAGACATGATTGTACTAAAATCTAACAATACAATAATTATCTTCACACTTCCAAGGTTTAAGTACACAACCAAACCACAAATAAAGTACACTCAACTACTTCCAAGTAGATAGAATTAAATTCAACAACAAGTGTTTAAGTAACTAGTTCAATTACTTTCACACATTTAATGAGTTGTTTGAATTTGAAATTCTATTACTCACTTTCCTTTTTCGCTAAAGTTTTACACCCACAATGAATCTTAATGTGCAGCACCTTGCACTACACAAAACTCCAAAAATTTACACCACCACACACACCTAATCACGTTGCACTCACCTCACCACAACACAATTC
The DNA here is from genome assembly GCA_037954665.1 of Laguncularia racemosa. Lineage (NCBI taxonomy): Eukaryota > Viridiplantae > Streptophyta > Magnoliopsida > Myrtales > Combretaceae > Laguncularia > Laguncularia racemosa. The sequence goes on from JBBMOL010000443.1 coordinate 68,903, forward strand.
ACCATGTTACAACACCTTCAATTAACATACACACATAACACCACACATACATACCCTTCACTAATTTTACAAAAACACAACTCCACACACATATACCTTTTATACACGTTGCATTACACACATACACACTCTTCCCAACTTATATTTCTTCACTTCTATACAAGTTTCAAACCGTAACTCACAACAAAAGGCAGCTTAAGTTCAAATTCAAAATGAGATCATTAATTGCAATGTTCCACAAATGGTAAGGAGCCACTTTCAAATTCAAATGAACACACAATTAAACAATGACTTAATGTGTGTTTTGAAATTCAAATTGCTTCCTTAACTCATACCTCAAATCTGGATATTGCACTTCTCCAATTCAGAATTACACAATGGAAATCACAACAACAAACTTCACAACCTCTCTCACACCACAACTAGTCACGGCAAGAACAAGGTAATTTTTTTTAAGCTCAAACAATTGTTGAATTAATAACACTTCTATTCTTCCTTCCTTCCACGAAAATTATTAATCACAAGATGATACAACAACCTTCCCAATCCAACTCCAACAATCAGCAAATTAAATTCTAAGCCAAGGTAATTTCACAATCTCAAAACAACAACAACATAAATTGCGTTTTTTTTTTCACTTGTTCAACCCTAATTGATGATCACTTCCACGAAATTAAATACAACCAATTCCCTTCTCTCAACATGTGTTCTGATACCAAAAAGTTGATGTGCCTAAACACACTTGAAAGCACATTCAAAAGACTTAAGAAAAACTATCTCAAGTCATGGTAAAATCGGATCCAAAAATAAGGGTAAAATGACGTGAACCAAGTGAAGATATGATGAATTCCAAATGTCCAATGATATAATTAGAATACCACAATGAAAATGCCTTCTAACAACACTCTAATTTCATGTAATCCACGCAAATGAATCCTCAATTTGACAAAAGAAAACCGTAACAAAACAATCCCTTTTCCAATAATGAAGAACACGTTATCAAGGAAATCCTCAAAAATGAATCGGATCAATTTGATAATTCCTTCAAATAAGCATAAGAATTCGTGAATAAGAACAACTAATTCTGACCAAGAACTATCTCAATTCAACCCTAGATATGACACACTAGAGAAGAAAAGAAATCACAATAAAATGAAATTGATATAACTCACAATTTCAAGATGTTGCACTCGCCACAATTTCAACTCTTCGTATTGAAATTGATAAGAGTTTGGAACCAAGGTATGAACCCTAATTCTCACGTGAAAGGAGGTGTTTAATCTGCAAAATGATAAGCCTCCTCAAACCCTCTCTTAAGCAAGTATTTATACTTGCTACTCCTAGGGTTAAAAAGTGCTCAAAATTACAAGTTTGCCACTTTTAAGGTGGCTAACCCTAAATGAAAATTACAAGGAAATAAAAGTGCCCCAAAACCATAATACAACCAAAATAGTTCATAAAAGAAGAAATATATAAAAGAAATGGTCTTCAAGATGCCGGCCTCCTAGAGGATCCATCGGCCTAACTCATCGCCGGTTCAGGTCGGTCCATGGATAACCTACAAGCTGAGTCTGAGGGAGTTTGTCCACTGCCTTATAAAATATGATAAGTGTGCCTGTTGGAGAACACAATACAAGAATAATAGAAAAGAGGTTAATTTATAAATAATTCCGGGTCGATCTGCTCAAAATGGGCCCTCATCGCCAAAATTTGAATTCCTTTAGTTCTTGCCCTAATGATAGATCTTGTCGGATTTTTATTCCTATCAAACAAGGGAAGGTGATTTAAAGGAGATGATTATGCCTACTTGGAAGGAAGAGATGGCAACTTTGAAGATGATTATTATTATAATAGTAAGTTCAGGCCACCTAGAGGCTTGGAGTATGTGAAATTACAGATACCTTCATTTGCTAAAAGAAAATCTATTGAGGATTACCTTGATTTGGAGGACAAGGTGGAGGTTTTTTTTTTTAGTGTTATGAGATTAATGACGATACCCGAATATGTCTAGCAGTAGTTGAGTTTATAAGGTATGCTACTTTATGGTGGAAGAACATTGTGGCTAGTAAGAGGAGAGATGTGACACTAATATCTGTACTTAGCAGGAGATGAAGTGTGTCATGAGGAAGAGATTTGTCCCAAAGCATCACAAGCATAAGCTATTCATACGCCTTTAGACCTTGAGGTAGGGAGGTAAGGCTATAGACAAGTATGTCCAAGAATTTGAAACATTGAAGATTTGATGTAGGGCCATTGAGCTTCTTGAGAAATCAATAGCAAGATTTGTGTCAAGCTTAAAGTATGAGATTGCTTGTATTTTAGAGCTACAACGATATGACACCCTTGATGAGGCCATCCAATTGGCTTTGAAGGTTGAAAGACAAAGAAGTTCTAATCCTTATAGAATGATGAATAATAGGTATGGGTCCTCTAATAAGTCGTAAGGATCAGAAAGTAGGAATGTAGATAAAGGGAGATTTGGTAAGAATGCACTTGTTACGGATGTTAAGGGGGAGAAGGGTTTTTTTAAGAAAGGAAAGGTATTTTTTGGGGCTAAAAATGAGCAGATAGTAGCTGGGTCATCAAGAGGGAAAACTCACCAAATCAAGTGCTTCAAGTGCTTGGGTTTTGGACATATAGCTACTCAGTATCCAAACCGAAGGGTGATGACTGCTATGGAGGTGGAGAGCAAGGATAAAGAGGAAGAGTTGGATGAGTTGAAAGATTTGTCGGAAGTGCTAGATGAGTATTATGGGGATGCAGATGCTAAGGTATATGGAGATAGAGGGGATGATCAATATTTGGCCATCAATGTCTTGTGTAGGGTGATGACTACTTATCCTGCTAATGAAGAAGAACAAAAGGAGAACCCATTCCATATCTCATGTAGGTTCTAAGGTAATCCTTGTGCTCTTATTATTAATGGTGGTAGTTATACTAATGTAGTGGTTGCATTGTTAGTTAATAAGTTGAAACTGGATACTACTTTACATCCTAAGTCATATAAGTTGCACTGGTTGAGAAAACAAGATAGTCTACATGTTACTTAGAGGGCTAAAGTTCCATTCAATATAGAGATAGATTGGTAAAGCCACTAAAAGGAAGTCCTTATTTATGGGACAGAAGGAACTGAATGAGGCTATTTAAGAGGAGAGGCCAATGTATTTATTACATATGCGATATATGTTGGAGGTTGATGGGCAAGAATAGTTGCCACCTATTGTGAGCCAATTGCTAGATGAGTACATGGATGTATTCCCTGAGGAATTACCTAACCGAGCATATGATTGATATGTAGCTTGGGGTAGTTTTACCAAATCGGCCCGCATATCACATGAATCCTGAAGAAGCTAAAGAGTTGAAGCGACAAGTGGATGAGTTAGTAGAGTGGGGTTTTGTCAGAGAGAATACTACCCCTTGTGTTGTTCTTATACTTGTTATTCTAAAGAAGGATGGTACATAGCATATGTATATTGACAGTAGAGCCATCAATAAAATTACCATCAAATATAGGTACCCCATTCCCAAGCTTGATGATATGCTAGATGAGCTAAATGATGCATAGGTGTTCTCTAAGGTTGACTTTAAGAACAGGTATCACCAGATTCGTATGAGAGCAGGAGATAAGTGGAATACCGCTTTTAAGACACGTAATAGGTTGTATGAATAGGTGGTCATGCCTTTTTTATGGGAATCAACCTTGCAGTTCCAGTAGTGGGAAACCTGACTTGGATACATGAGCCTAGAATCCACATATAGCTACATTTTATCTAATAATGTTTTTTATTTTGCACTTTAGTAGGTACATTCATCGGTTTTATAGGATGGCCAAATAATATACACTAAGGATCAACTTGTGGGACATTCTTGGAGTCACATCTAACAGCCCACAAATTGTTCAATTGAAGTGAAGACCCAGCCACTAGAAGACCATTTGTATTTGTAATTGTTGCTTATGAGAACCAGCCATTTTATTTTGTACTTGTAATTTATGTTTTGTGTTGGTCCCAATTAGATTAATCAAGAGGGGGGTGAATTGATTAATTACTTAAAATTTCACTTTTTCACAAATCAACTAAAACTCTTGACTAATAAAATCACGTGAATAACAATAATGAAGAACAATAATGTGCAGTAAATAAAAGTAGAGAAGAATAGAATGCTCAGATATTTATAGAGGTTCCACCTCAAGCGTCAGTCCTCTCTTCCAGCTCCACGCCGGGGTCCCGGTTGTCCATACCGGTTGCGTTTCACTATATCAACAAATTGAAGATATACAACATAAGCCTCTTCAAGGCAAAGTCTCACTGTTGAGTCTTTCTAGCTTCTTCACTAAGCTAATCACTCAACTACAGTGATGAAACAACAAACAATTCCTTATTCACGAAAGGAATTTCAGCAACATCAATGAGGAATATCAGATTTTCTCTAGATCACATGTATATGTAAAGATTTTTGCTTGAAGATGTATGAGTCTTTTCTTCTCGCGTGTCGTTTTTCTTTCAACAACGTTCTCTCTTTTTCTGTTGTTAATCAACGTTCTCCACACACTTTTTTCATTTGAATTAAACACTTTATATATGGAGAAAACATAATGACTACTTTCCACGTGATAATCTTGAATTTATTTTTGAATTTTCAATTCTAAAATAAGTTGGATCTGTTAGAGAAGATCTGCATTCCGTGATATTCTTGATAAGGATAAGCTTGGATAATTAGTTTGACCGAGATCTTCTTTGGATATATCCCTTGGATCAAGTTTGTTGAAGATATCCCTCACATTGTGGAACCATATCCTGATATAACAACCATATCTCTTATCCTTATCTTTGTAATTGCTGGATCTCCCAAAATATAGTACAAATATCTAACTTTACATCTGGATAAAACTTGTAAATCTTATGTGATCTCACTTTATCATAAAATGAAATCTTTGAATAAAATCTTGTAAAACTTTATGTAAATAAAGAAAAAACATTGATATAAAATCCAACTTTAGTAAAACACATCAAGTATGTTACCTAAAAATACTTGACACGTGGAGCTAGGCCTTGAAATTTATTAAAACTATCGATATAAAATTTAGAACGTAATCTAGAAAAATTCGTAACAGACATGAAAGGTTCTGAAAGTGCTTCTGAAGCAAACCTGTTAATTGTCCTCCTGTTATGAAGGTTCTAAAAGTGCTTCTGAAACAAACCTGTCAACTGTCCTCCTGTTATGAAGGTTCTGAAAGTGCTTCTGAATGGTTAACACGATAACTACGGATACACTACACAACTTCTGAAACACCTTCTGTCAGAGCAAAAATAGTTTATATAACACTTTTGAAGGTTCTGAACAAGCTTCTGTCTCCTTGTTCAACTTTAGAAAAATTACGTTGCTATTTTCTGAAACATCTTCTGACAAGCTTAAACATTCGTTACACATTATTCCTCTTTTGTTAACATCAAAACTAAATTAGAGAACTTAACATTCTCCCCTAACATTAACATTCTCCCCCTTTTTGATGATAACAAAACACCATTAGATAATCAAAATATACACAACTTTCATGTTTAAGCATATATTCCTATAACAGAATCTCAAGATTCCTATAATAGAATCTCAAGCACAATAGAATCATTATAAACGCATAAACATATTGATCATAAGCACTTATAAGCAATATAGAATCATTCATAAGCAGCAAGCAGTATTGATCATAATAGAATCATTCTCCCCCTTTTTGTTAATAGCAAAAGGGATATCTCCCCCTTAATCGATACATAAAATATAAAAGAAGACTTTTACAACTTGATTCGAAAACAAAATTTAAGATAAAGAACTAAGATTTTCTGGATCTTGTGACTCGAGAGGTAGAGGGAGTGGTGGAATGTTTGGTTGATGAAGGTTTCTCTAGTGAAGTATCCAAGTCGATGATATGAGCACCAGAGAGAACATAATCTGGAAATTTGTTGGATAATAAGAGCTTGATTTCACCATGAAGACTTGTGATAGATTGGGAGGTTTTATCCGTCTTGGAGTCCAAATTCTTGAAGGAGTTAGTAACTGAATCTCCAATCTTCCTCACTTATGAGACAAATTTATCAAACGCAATCACATTATTAGATAAATCTTGTTTGACTCTCGCACTAAATTCATCATAGAGAATTCTATAGTGATGGAGATCGGTAAGCATTTTCTCATAATTCTTCTTGATATCAGAAAGAATATCAGAAGTTTGATTGACTTGTGATTCCATTGATTCTGGTCTCCTCATATCAGACTTTTGAAGAACTTCATTTCTCAAAGTTGTCTTAACGAAATCCGATAGTTCATGTTTCAAACTTTCTCGAACAACATTCTTTATTTTTTCCAGATCATCATTGGATATAACTTCTTTTGTTCCACTCTTCCCAGCCTCATCTGCATATGATTTCTTCCCATGATCTGTTTCAACATCTATTCTAGGTTCTGAACTAGGTTCTGAACCTCCTTCTTGAACAGATATTCCAAAAGGAACTATTCTTTTCATATGATTTTGATGGACAAAATGTGCACCATCATTCGTATACCACAAACTATCCTTAACAAAGATGGACATGTGATGAGAAACTTCTTTACCTATCCTTTTTAACTTAATAGGTTCAGAAGAGCTAGTAGGCAAAACTATCCCTTTAAACACAAATAATCGCATCAGTATATTCCTAAATACCAAACTTTCTTTATTCCTCCAAATTTGATCAATGATTCTAGAAGCTATCTCCACATTCCTTTTGTTAATCATTGCATAGATAATTTGAGCATGTTCTATGGACATTGAAATAGAACTACCCTTCCTTGGACATAGACATTTAACAATTATCTTATGTATGATTCGAGGAAACAACTCGAAATCAGTGATCATTGCTTTTTTTCCATAATCCATTTGTAAGCCTCCATTTATAGCAGCAAACAGATCATTCCTAGGCATGTTCGTAATCTCTACATCATCATTTACATCATGTAGATGTAGACATTTAATTACATCTGCCCTAGAAATTGAAATGTCTTGATCACATACTCTGGAAACTAAAACATTCCCTGCCGCAAGACTTAAACTTCCATAAAATTCTTTGACACACTCGCCATAAACTAGAACTTGAGTAGAGCAAAGTTCCATGCATCATATGGGTTCTAACAGTTCATTCCAATAAAATCCATTACTAGTAAAGAAATTAAAATCCACAAAACTACAAGAACATACCTCATTTTTCTTCTTTTGAAGAGATTTTGAATTTGTGGGTTTCAGACTTGGTACATTCTCTTGTTTCGTTTGCTTCTTGGATGCTTTCTTGAGCGGAGAGGTTTCTTGAGTAGCCTTTTCTTTTCCTTTTGAAGACGATGCAGCTCGTTTTCTTTTGAAAATCTTCTTGGAACCTATGATAGATTCGGAATCAGGGGAACTTGGATTCTCCTCTATTGAAGGTTCTTGATATTTTTCCGAAGAATTTGAAGATTCATCATGAATCAATAAAGGCTTGTTTGATGATTTTGTTTTGAATGATTTTTGTTTGAGGCATTCTGAAGATTTAGGCACCATTGGAGTTGCAATGAGAGAGAAGGAAAATAGAGAGAGAGAAAAATAACAGATTTCGAAGGAAGAGAATTAGAGAAGGAAGAAAACGAATGAAAAGAAAAAATATTTTAAATGAATAAAGATTTTTCAATATTTTCGGGGGCGAAAAAAATAAAAAAGGATTATAAATTCCTAATTCATTTCTAATAAATTCAAATTTTACCTTTTCAAGAGGTTTAGTAAAAATATCTGCAAATTGATTATCGATCGACATAAATTCAACATTTATATCTCCATTATGCACATGATCTCTAATAAAATGATGTCTAATTTCTATATGCTTTGACCTAGAATGATGTACTGGATTTTTTGTCAAATTTATTGCACTCGTGTTGTCACATTTAATTGGCATAGTTTTAAAATTTATTCCATAATCATTCAATTGTTGTTTTATCCATAAAACTTGTGCACAACAATTTCCAATAGAAACATATTCAGCTTCAGCTGTGGATAGAGCAATAGAATTTTGTTTTTTAAAAGACCAAGAAATTAATTTATCACCTAGGAATTGACAAGTACCAGATGTGCTTTTTCTATCAATTTTACATCCAGCATAATCTGCATCAGAATATCCTATTAGATCAAAATTCTGATTTCTAGGATACCATATGCCTAAATTAGAAGTATTAACTAGATATTTGAAAATTCGCTTTACAGCTGATAAATGAATTTCTGTTGGTGCAGCTTGAAATCTAGCACACAAACACACACTGAACAAAATATCAGGTCTAGATGCAGTCAAATACAATAAAGAACCTATAAGACTCCTATAAAGTTTTTCACTTACCTTCTTTCCATTTAAGTCAGAGTCTAACCTTGATGAAGTACTCATAGGTGTTGTAACCTTTTTGCATCCATCATATCCAAATTTCTTCAGTATTTGTTTTGTGTATTTTTCTTGATGAACAAAAATTCCTTCCTTTGTTTGTTTTATTTGAAGTCCCAAAAAGAATGTCAACTCTCCCATCATTGACATTTCAAATTCTGCCTGTATGGTCTCAGCAAATTCTTGACACAACAATTCTTTAGTAGATCCAAAGATAATATCATCTACATATATTTGTACAACTAAGATATCATTATCAAAAGTTTTCAAGAATAAAGTAGTGTCAACTTTTCCTCTATGAAAACCTTTAGAGATCAAAAACATACTCAATCTTTCATACCAAGCTCTTAGAGCTTGTTTCAAACCATATAGAGCTTTATTTAATTTGAAAACATAGTCTGATTTGAAAGGATCTTTAAAACCAGGTGGTTGTTCCACATAAAATTCTTCCTTTATAAAACCATTTAAAAATGCACTTTTTACATCCATTTGAAAAACTTTAAAATCCTTATAAGATGCATATGCAAGCATTAACCATATTGCTTCTAGTCTAGCAACAGGTGCATATGTTTCATCAAAATCTATTCCTTCTTCTTGTAAATAACCTTTAGCTACTAATCTTGCTTTATTTCTTATAATTTTACCTTCTTCATCTAATTTATTTTTAAACACCCATTTAGTTCCAATTATAGACTTCCCTCTAGGTCTAGGAACTAAATTCCATACATTGTTTCTTTGAAATTGATTTAATTCTTCTTGCATAGATATAATCCAATTAGCATCATTCAATGCCTCTTCAATCTTACTAGGTTCAATTTCAGATAACAACATAAAATGATTTTCAAGATTTTGTAGTTTAGCTCTTGTTTTAACACCCGATTGTATATTACTTATTATTTGATCAGAAGGATGTGCAGACTTATACCTCCAAGCTTTAGAAGCCTCTTGTTCAGATCTTACAACTTCTGAAGTACCTTCTGTATTTGCCTCCGAAATAGGTTCTGGATGATCAGATCCTCGAATGTTAACAGCAGGTGCTTCTGACTTAGGTTCTGAACTAACTTCTTCTTTAGAATTGGAGTCCTTTTCTTCATCAGAATCAATATCCTTTAAATCCTCAATAAACTTAACATTTATAGATTCTTCAATAGTTTTTGATGACTTATTGAAAACACGATAAGCACGACTATTTAGAGAATATCCTAAGAAAATAGCTTCTTCAAATCTTTCATCAAACTTACCAAGGTTGAGTGGATTCTTTTTCACAAAGCATTTAGATCCAAAGATATGAAAATATGAAACGTTAGGTTTCTTACCTCGAAACATCTCATAAGCAGTCTTTGATGTCATAGGTCGAATGAAAACTCTATTGATGATATAGCAAGCTGTAGAAACTGCTTCTGCCCAAAAATACTTAGCAATTCCACTCTCATTTAACACATATCTAGTCATCTCTTGTAAAGTTCTATTCTTGTGTTCCACTACTCCATTTTGTTGAGGAGTGTATGGAGCTGAGAAATTATGAGATATACCATGTTCTTCACAAAAATTTAAAAAACTTGCATTTTGAAACTCTGTTCCATGATCAGTTCGAAGACTAATTATGGAAACTCCTTTTTCATTTTGTATTTGTTTTGCAAACTTTTGAAAAGAATCAAAGGTATCTCTTTTGTGTTGCAAGAATATAACCCAAGTGTATCTTGAAAAATCATAGACAATAACAAGTCCATATTTGCTTCCACTCATGCTTAAGACTCTAGTAGGTCCAAAAAGATCAAGATGCAATAATTCAAGTGGTCTCTTAGTTGAGATTACATTTTTACTTTTATGAGAAACAGAAACCGTTTTATTCTGTAAGCAAGTATCACATTTCACATCTTGTTTAATATTTATCTTAGGTAATCCTTTAATAATATCCTTTTTAGATAATTTTTCTAGGTGATTAAAATTAACGTGCCCTAGTCGTTTATGCCAAGCAAAAACATGAGAAATTAAGCAACAATCATTATTGATTTCATCTGGTTTTATAAGATAGATATTTCTTTTCCTAATTCCTTTAAATAATCTTTCATCATTTTCATTAAAAGCATAGCACTTGTCTTGATCAAAAATCATCCTATAACCTTGATCACATAACTGACTAATACTAAGTAAATTATGTTTTAAACCTTGCACAAGATATACATTTTCAATAAGAAACGTAGGCATACCAATCGTTCCAGTGGCAATTATTTTATCTCTACTATCATCTCCAAACTTTACATACCCTTTTTCTTCCCAAGTTATGCTATTGAATAATGAAGCATCTCCAGTCATATGTCTAGAACATCCACTATCCAAATACCAAGTTCCTCTTATTTTAGCTTCATGTCCCTGTACAAATGGAAAGAATTAAGTCCTTTTAGGAACCCAAGCAAGTTTGGGCCCTTTAAAAGATAAGCTCATTTGATTTCTTCGATTTACTTGTTGACTACTGAGTTTATTTCTTTTATAATAGCAAAATTTCTCAATATGACCAAATTTATTACAGAAGAAGCATGCATAAGAATTAACATTCCTATACCTGTCATTTACCTGTTTCTGGAAATTCTGGTTTGTGTAACTTCCGTTATACCTTCTGGTATTACTTCTGTAGTACCCATTGTGTGGATACTTCTTGTCAGAATAACTTCTGTAAAAGTCTCTAGTATTTCCTCTTTTAACAACATTTGTATTCGAAATGTACTCTTTACTTTTGAATTTATCAGTTAAGACTTGCTTAGCTTTAATAAAAACTGTATTTTGATTTGATTTTGAACTCGAACCATGCTCATATCCTAACCCATGTTTTTCATTCGAAACTCTTTGTGAAGAAATTAACATGGTCAATTTCTTATGACTTTCATCAAATTTCTTAAAGGTAGTTTTCAACGAATTTGACAGTTCATCAATCTTTACCTTCATGTTACTTGTTTCTGCTTCAAGTAGTTGATTTTCTATTCTTAGTTTCTCTATACTCACATGCATGGATTCATTTTCTTGTTTCAAAATATCATTTTCATCCGCAAGTAACGAATTTGTTTGCTTTACTACCTCCTTTTCATTCTTAAGAGCTTTTATTTCATTTTCATACTTAGCTAATTTTGTATTAGCCCTTTTTAGTGCCTTTGGTAACTTACTCATTTCTACTAGCATGTCAGTTTCAGTTACATCTTCATCAGATTTAGAATGTACCTTAGAACTAGCCATTAAACACAGATTTGCCTCATCCTCTTCTTCTTCTGAATCCTCAGAATTTGTCTCTGTATCCTCTAAATCACTCCATGTTGCTTGCATTGCTCGACTTTTCTTTTTATAATTTTCCATTTTCTTGATCAGTGTTGGACATTCGTATTTGATGTGTCCTGGCTTTTTGCATTCATAACATTGAATCTCCCTTTTCTCTTTCTTCTTTTCTTTCTCCTTGTACGCTTTTCCTGCATCATTATGCTTATATTCAGTACTTTTCTTGAAAACATTAAACTTCTTACCTCTTTGCTTCTTGAGCAGCCTGTTGAGTCCACGTGCTAGAAGACTGATGTCCTCTTCTTTCTCATCGTCGCTATCATCTGTTTCGGTTTCATTTTGCTTTATTTCCTTGACTTTAAATGCAATTCCTTTGGTACCGTCTTCTCCTCTTTGCGTGGTCTTTATGTGTGACTCATATGCCATGAGCTTTTCTCTCAATTGACTGAGAGTTAACTTGTTTAGGTCTTGAGCTTCCTCTATAGCAGTTTTCTTTGCATCCCAAGATGGTGGCAATATCCTCAACATTTTCCTCACAAGATCTGGATCTAGAAGTTTCTTTCCAAGTGATGCAAGCTCATTTGTGATAGTTGTAAACCTGTTAAAAGCATCTTTGACATCTTCATTAGATTTAAACTTAAATAATTCATACTGTTGAATTAAAGCATTTATCTTAGTTTCCTTGATGGTATCAGTCCCTTCATATGTATCAGATAGGATATCCTAAATCTCCTTTGCACTTGCACACGATGATATTAAATAGAACTCTGATGGAGCAATTGTAGTCAGTAATAAATTTTTTGCTTTGTTGTTCTTCTCAATAATTTTCTTCTCCGAATCTGACAAGGTTGAATCTCCGTTCAAGGTGATCAAACTGTCTCTAAGTGAAATGACCTGCCATGAATCATAATCATTAGCTTTAATGTAAGTTTCCATACGCATCTTCCAATATGAGAAGTTTGAGCCATCGAAGTAGGGAGCTTGATTAATTGCAACATTATTTTCAACCATTTTGGATTACTCAAAATAGATTGGTCCTACTCTAATACCAATTGTTGGTCCCAATTAGATTAATCAAGAGGGGGGGTGAATTGATTAATTACTTAAAATTTCACTTTTTCACAAATCAACTAAAACTCTTGACTAATAAAATCACGTGAATAACAATAATGAAGAACAATAATGTGCAGTAAATAAAAGTAGAGAAGAATAGAATGCTCAGATATTTATAGAGGTTCTGCCTCGAGCGTCAATCCTCTCTTCCAACTCCACGCCGGGGTCCCGGTTGTCTATACCGGTTGTGTTTCACTATATCAACAAATTGAAGATATACAACATAAGCCTCTTAAGGCAAAGTCTCACTGTTGAGTCTTTCTAGCTTCTTCACTAAGCTAATCACTCAACTACAGTGATGAAACAACAAACAATTCCTTATTCACGAAAGGAATTTCAACAACATCAATGAGGAATATCATATTTCCTCTAGATCACATGTATATGTAAAGATTTTTGCTTGAAGATGTATGAGTTTTTTCTTCTTGTGTGTCGTTTTTCTTTCAACAACGTTCTCCCTTTTTCTGTTGTTAATCAACGTTCTCCACACACTTTTTTCATTTGAATTAAACACTTTATATATGGAGAAAACATAATGACTACTTTCCACGTGATAATCTTGAATTTATTTTTGAATTTTCAATTTTAAAATAAGTTGGATCTGTTAGAGAAGATCTGCATTCCGTGATATTCTTGATAAGGATAAGCTTGGATAATTAGTTTGACCGAGATCTTCTTTGGATATATCTCTTGGATCAAGTTTGTTGAAGATATCCCTCACATTGTGGAACCATATCTTGATATAACAACCATATCTCTTATCCTTATCTTTGTAATTGCTGGATCTCCCAAAATATAGTACAAATATCCAACTTTAAATCTAGATAAAACTTGTAAATCTTATATGATCTCACTTTATCATAAAATGAAATCTTTGAATAAAATCTTATAAAACTTTATGTAAATTAAAAAAAACCTTTGATATAAAATCCAACTTTAGTAAAACACATCAAGTATGTTACCCAAAAATACTTGACACATGGAGCTAGGCCTTGAAATTTATTAAAACTATCAATATAAAATTTAGAACGTAATTTGGAAAAATTCGTAACAGACATGAAAGGTTATGAAAGTGCTTCTGAAGCAAACCTGTTAACTATCCTCCTATTATGAAGGTTCTGAAAGCGCTTCTGAAACAAACATGTCAACTGTCCTCCTGTTATGAAGGTTTTGAAAGTGCTTCTGAAAGGTTAACACGATAACTACGGATACACTACATAACTTCTGAAACACCTTCTGTCAGAACAAAAATAGTTTATATAACACTTTCGAAGGTTCTGAACAAGCTTCTGTCTCCTTGTTCAACTTTAGAAAAATTACATTGCTATCTTCTGAAACAGCTTCTGACAAGCTTAAACATTCGTTACACATTATTCCTCTTTTGTTAACATCAAAACTAAATTAGAGAACTTAACATTCTCCCCTAACATTAACATTTTGGGAACTGGCCACTTAGGTGACGTCTTTGTAATTTTTGGTGTATTTTTACCTAATAGGAGCAAGTATAAATACTAGCTAACTAGGGTTTTTAGGGGAGTTTTTGACATTTTAGAGGAAATTATACACTTTATGTCATGAGGGTTCATCCTTTGCATACAAAGATCACTTATCCTTTTCTTTGTAAAATTGTTGCGAGAATCAACTTGAGTGGATTGTGAGTTATATCAATCTTACTCTTATTGTTTTGCAAATTGTGTTTAGTGAGTAATATCTAAGTACAATTTGTTAGCTACTTGTTCTTATCACGAGAATTAGGGTTCCTATTTTTAGATTTATTCATTTCAATTTGAGATTGAATTCTAGTTCATTTGTGTGTTGTTCCATTGAAGATCACACATTTGTTTGTTCTTACACGCATTTAGTGTTCAAACTCATAAATTAGACTTCTAATTTGAAGTAATTTGATATGCCATTTTGATTGAGGGATTTGTTTGTTCACATCTATTCATTTAATGTGTTTGTCATCCAATTGGTTAAGCACAACATAATTTTTGGTATCAGAGCATAGGTTATGGAGTAGGGTTTGCATGAACTTCAATTGAAATTTAGGGTTCTTGAATTTTACTTCTTGATCTGAATTGTTGAAGTGGAATTAAAGTACTTAATTTTGATTTTGTTGTGTTATATTTGTTGATTGATGAAGTAGAAGTGGAGATCTTGTTGTAGCCCTTTTGTTCTTGAACTTGCCGTAAAGAGAAGGGGAATTATGAGGTGTGTTTCCTTATACTTGTTTCAAAATTGGAGGTACATTCCTTAAAGAAAAAGAGAAGTGAATCTTGTTTGTGGTTTTGGAAATTGAGGATTGTCATTTGCATTTCCAGATTTGCCTTGCATGGAGAATAGGAAATTATTTGAATTCAAATATATTCATTAAGTTTGAAGAAGTTATTGCGTAGTATTAAATGAATGCTATTTGAATTTTGAATTGCTTCTTACCATTTGTGGAGAGGCTTTATTAAGAAGTAGTATTTGAATTGTTGTGCCATGATTGTGTTGTGACGTGAGTGTTTTTATAGATTGTAGAAATACTACACCGTGAAGTGTAACTGTGGGTTGTGTTTAAAGCTTGCACCGTGGTTATTGTGTAGCGGTTGATGTGTGGTTGTAATGAAGGGAGTATACTACATTACTTTGAATTATCTTAGTAATTCGACAAATCAATTCCACAACTACGTCGAATGATAGTGTGAATGGGGGAATTGGCAATGAGGTCAATAGCTAAGTTGCTGATGGATAAGGTTATCGTATTGCAGGTGGAAGAACTTTAAAGGAATAGCTTCAAGACCTTACCACTATTGTTGCTACACTAGCAACAAGGATAAATAGGATGATGATGCCACAACCACTAGTGGCGAATCCTCAAGCACCACCACTTAGGGTAGCTCCTCAAAATGTTCAAAGGGAGGGAGCAGTAGGAGAAAATATGGTAAGGAGAGTGGAAGGAGATCGTCATGCACTTAGGGAGGAAATAGATGACAATTTTAGGGCTAATCTATATCCGAACAAGGATTTCAAGCTACCTAAGGGACTAGAATAGGTGAAACTGCAGATGCCTTCATTTGATGGCAGGGGCTCAGTAGACAATTACCTGGATTAGGAGGATAAGGTTAAGGGCTTTTTTTAGTGTTATGAGATTGATGATAGCACCAAAGTTCTTCTTGTAGCTATGGAGTCTATAGGTTATGCCGCCTTGTGGTGGAAGAATTTGGTGATCAGTAGACGAAGGAATGGAGAGGCTAAAATACACACCTAGAGAAACATGAAACGGGTTCTGAGGAAAAGGTTCATTCCTGAGCACTATAGGCAGGAACTATTTATGTGTCTCCAAACACTAAAACAGGGAGGCAAAACAATAGATGACTATGTCTAGGAGATTGAGACATTAATGATCAGATGTGGATCAGTAGATCCTCTTGAACAAACCCTAGCACATTTTGTGCCTAGGTTGAAATACGAGATAGCTTGTGTTATTAAGCTGCAAAGGTATAGTACACTTGATGAGGCTATACAGTTAGCTTTGAAAGTAGAAAGGTAGAGGCGATCTAATCCATTTCAAGTCACTAGTAATAAGCATAGCACTACTACTAAACCCATAAGGGCTGATGGTTAGTTAAGTGGACCAAAATGATAGGAATCAAAATCCGACAAGACCTATCATTAGGGCAAGAACTAAAGGAATTCGAATTTTGGCGATGAGGACCCATTTTGAGCAGATCGACCTCGGAATTATTTATAAATTAACCTCTTTTCTATTATTCTTGTATTGTGTTTTCCAACAGGCACACTTATCATATTTTATAGGGCAATGGACAAACTCCCTCAGACTCAGCTTGTGGATTATCCATGGACCGACCTAAACCGGCGATGAGCTGGGCTGATGAATCCTATAGAATACCGGCATCTTGAAGACTAATTTCTTTTATATATTTTTCATTTGCATGGACTATTTATGTTGTAATCATTTTGGGACACTTTTATTTCCTTGTAATTTTCATTTAGGACTAGCCACCTTAAAAGTGGCAAACTTGTAATTTTGACCACTTTCTAACCCTAGGTGTAGCAAGTATAAATACTTGCTTAGAAGAGGGTTTGAGGAGGCAATTTTTGTAGAACAAACATAGCACTTTCACGTGTGGAATTAGGGTTTATCCTAGTACAAAATTCTCTTATCAATTTCAACCCAAGAATTGGAATTGTGGCGAGTGCGACAAAGGAGAATTGTGAGTCATATCGATTCTTCTTTGTTGTTGTTCATTTCTTCTCTAGTGAGTCATATCTAGGGTAGATTTGAATATTTCTTAGACTTATTCGTGATTGTAACTCGTGGACAATCATTTTGTAAGTTTGATTGTTCATTTGAGATTGAATGCTCATTAGTGATTGGCGTGAATTGGAATTGTTGGAAGGATTTGAGATCACGGTTTTTGTGTTTTTCTTATTCATCCATTTTACGTGAATTTCTCTTGGTCTTATTGTTGTTTAGTGAAATTGATCATTAGTGGAAGTTGATTTCATCTTTGAACCATTGGATTTCATCAAATTTCCATTAGGGTTACGCAATTTCCTAGCTAAATTGGACCGGTTTGATTGTGACTTGAGGATTGTTTTCTTTGAGTCATTTGATTGTTCTTGAACTTGGTTTTGAGCACATCACAAAAGGAGTAAGCCAACATACTAAGACTGTAGATAGAGCTATCCCTAGCATTGAAAAAGAGAAAAATGTTTCTAGGAAAGGCAAAGAGGTAGTTGGATCAGATTTTAGGCAGACAGTATTGAGGTCAACCACTAGGAAGATGCGCTAGATTAAATGTTTCAAATGTATGGGATTTGGACATATAGCTTGATGAGAGCCATGATGGGAGCCAAGCTAGAAGAGGGAATGTGGATCCTCTTGAAGTGTCACCTGGACCAATCACAAGAAATCGGGCGAAACGATTCAAGGAAGCACTTAACAAGTTGATAAAGGATGTCCATGAAGTCGAAAAGGATTGGAGCAATCATGAAGTTGGAAAGCATTGGAACAACCATGGGAAGGCCCTTGCTCTTGTACAAGTCATACCGGATACGGGGCGAAGAGGGCGTGTCTTTACAAGGTACGGCCGTGTAGGAGTCTGGAGGTTACACAAAATCATACACGGTTCAAAGGCACGGCCGTGTATGGTGTCAAGAATTTCCACAGAAAGATACACGACTAGAAGTACACGGTCGTGTATATTGTCAAGAAGTTCCACAGAATTATACACGGCCAAAGTACACGGCCGTGTATCTCTTCGACGCCGGCCTTCATGTCTTGTTTTGTTATTTTTATGCACTTATTGAAGTGATGTCGTTTTGGGCCTTTATTGTTACGAATTGTAAACCCTAATATAAAGCTCCTAGGGTTTAGAACATTTAGAATATAGAACATACAACATTAAAGTTTGAAAAACACTTTTGAGAGAATTCCTCTCTTGGTTCTTTAAAGAACCAATCTAGAACTTATCGGATTTTTCTTCCGTGGCGTTCATCCCGACTTATCAATCGGTCTTTCATCCCGATTGTGGCGTCTTCATATTATACTAAGGTTCTTGTCTCGCTTATAGACAACGGGTCGCGGTTTCCACTTGAGGGTGTTTGGCATCTTAGGTAACGAATTCCGAACGTATTGGTATTGGGTTTCGTCACATGTCGGCGTGGTTTGTATCAGTTAGGAATCCGATCAAACCGATTTCGTATCAGTTTGGTATCAGAGCCTAGGTTTGTTAACACATCAGTTCAGTTTGAGGAAGGTAACATCAAAACCCTAACTCCAATCGTTCATATCAATTGTTCATATTCAATTTCATAGTGTTGATTGTCTATTGAAAGTGTAGTGCCTTCTATTCAATTTTGTTACAAAAAAAAAGGAAGAATCACAACAAAAAAAAGGGGGGAACGTGATCAAGAGCAGCAAACAAAGGCAAAAAAAAAAAATTCTGAAAGAAAAAAAAAAGAGGAAAAATTTCGAGCCCTAAAGTTGTTTTGAATTCTACGGAAGGGAATTGGTGTAGTTTGGGTTAGTTCTAAGAGAATTGAGAAGAGGAATTGGCGAGTTGATATCATTATTTGTGAAAATACACGAGTGACTGTGTGTTATCATCATTTGAGCGAAACACGTAAGTGAGTGTATCGTGAGGTTTAATCATATATATATATATTTGTGTTAGTACTAATCTTTTCTACAGGAACTATGTCGAGGCAACATTCTCCTGAAAGTGAGAGGGGAAGGTTTGATGCTAGGTTAGTGATTGAGGCGTTGAGGGGTGAGATGAAGAGAATGTTCCAGGAGGGAATGGAACAAATTCATGAGACGATAGAGCAAAGACTAGAGCAATCTAAAAACGTCTTCCAAGGGCGTAAGAGGGAGAGTTGTTCTAAGAGAGTACCAAGGGGTGGAGATGAAATGTCGGATGATGAATTTGATGAGCCTTCTGTCGGGAGTTATCAAGGATATAGTGGTAGGAATAGAGGAACTAGAGATTGGGAAGATAGAGGAGATAGGAATAGAGAGGATAATCAATTGAGTAGTATAAAGATGAAGATTCCTCCTTTCCAAGGGAAGAATGATCCCGAGGCGTACTTAGAATGGGAGAAGAAGGTGGAGATGGTATTTGATTGTCATAACTATAGTGGGAGAAAGAAAGTGAAACTTGCTGCCATTGAATTTTCGGATTATGCCATAGTGTGGTGGGATCAACTATTGTTGAATAGAAGAAGGAATGGCGAACCATCTATTGAGTCTTGGGAGGAGATGAAAAGGGTGATGAAGAAGCGGTTTGTACCTGCGTATTACTATCGTGAATTACACAACAAATTACAAACTCTTAAGCAAGGAAGCCGAAGTGTGGATAAGTATTTCAAGGAGATGGAAGTAACGATGATCAGGGCGAATGTAGAGGAGGATAAAGAGGCTGCCATGGCTAGGTTTCTTGCGGGATTGAATAGAGAAATTCAAAATGTCGTAGAATTGCAGCATTATGTAGAATTGGAAGATATGGTTCATATGGCTATAAAGGTTGAGAACTAGTACAAGAGGAAAGGTAGTAGTAATGCACGGTTTCAACAAGGTACTAGTTCATCCACTTGGAAGACTAACCAATGGAAGAAGGAATAAAAGCCTTTACCCACTAAACCAAAAGGAGAGCAGAGGCAAGCGGGTTCTACTCCTGGTAGTCAAGGTAAACCTGACTCTTCTACTCCTAGAAATCGTGACATTAGATGTTTTAAATGCCAAGGTAGAGGCCATATTGCTAGTCAATGTCCAAATAGGCGTGTGATGATTCTGGGTGATGATGGTGAGTATAAGACTGAGGGGGATAGTGAAGAAGATAGAACATACAACATTAAAGTTTGAAAAACACTTTTGAGAGAATTCCTCTCTTAGTTCTTTACAGAACTAATCTAGAACTTATCAGATTTTCTTCCATGGTGTTCATCCCGACTTATCAATCGGTCTTTCATCCCGATTATGGCGTCTTCATATTATACCAAGGTTCTTCTCTCGCTTATAGACAACAGGTCACGGTTTCCACTTGAGTGTGTTTGGTATCTTAGGTAGCGAATTCCGAACGTATTGGTATTAGGTTTCGTCACACGTTAGCGTGGTTCGTATCAGTTAGGAATCCAAGCAAACCGAATTCGTATCAGTTTAATGATGAGAGCCATGATAGGAGCCAAGCCAGAAGAGGGAATGTGGATCCTCTTGAAGTGCCACTTGGACCAATCACAAGAAATCGAGCGAAACGATCCAAGGAAGCACTTAACGGGTTGATAAAGGATGTCCATGAAGTCGAAAAGGATTGGAGCAATCATGAAGTTGGAAAGCATTGGAACAACCATGGGAAGACCCTTGCTCTTGTACAAGTCATACCGGATACGGGGCAAAGAGGGCGTGTCTTTACAAGGCACGGCCGTGTAGGAGTCTGGAGGTTACACAAAATCATACACGGTTCAAAGGCACGGTCGTGTATGGTGTCAAGAATTTCCACAAAAAGATACACGACTAGAAGTACACGGTCGAGTATATTGTCAAGAAGTTCCACAGAATTATACACGGCCAAAGTAAACGGCAGTGTATCTCTCGAACGTCGGCCTTCATGTCTTGTTTTGTTATTTTTACGCACTTATTGAAGTGAGGTCGTTTTGGGCCTTTCTTGTTACGAATTGTAAACCCTAATATAAAGCTCCTAGGGTTTAGAAAATTTAGAATATAGAACATACAACATTAAAGTTTGAAAAACACTTTTGAGAGAATTCCTCTCTTAGTTCTTTAAAGAACTAATCTAGAACTTATCGGATTTTTCTTCCGTGGCGTTCATCCCGACTTATCAATCGGTCTTTCATCCCGATTGTGGCGTCTTCATATTATACTAAGGTTCTTGTCTCGCTTATAGACAACGGGTCGCGGTTTCCACTTGAGGGTGTTTGGCATCTTAGGTAACGAATTCCGAACGTATTGGTATTGGGTTTCGTCACATGTCGGCGTGGTTTGTATCAGTTAGGAATCCGATCAAACCGATTTCGTATCAGTTTGGTATCAGAGCCTAGGTTTGTTAACACATCAGTTCAGTTTGAGGAAGGTAACATCAAAACCCTAACTCCAATCGTTCATATCAATTGTTCATATTCAATTTCATAGTGTTGATTGTCTATTGAAAGTGTAGTGCCTTCTATTCAATTTTGTTACAAAAAAAAAGGAAGAATCACAACAAAAAAAAGGGGGGAACGTGATCAAGAGCAGCAAACAAAGGCAAAAAAAAAAAATTCTGAAAGAAAAAAAAAAAGAGGAAAAATTTCGAGCCCTAAAGTTGTTTTGAATTCTACGGAAGGGAATTGGTGTAGTTTGGGTTAGTTCTAAGAGAATTGAGAAGAGGAATTGGCGAGTTGATATCATTATTTGTGAAAATACACGAGTGACTGTGTGTTATCATCATTTGAGCGAAACACGTAAGTGAGTGTATCGTGAGGTTTAATCATATATATATATTTGTGTTAGTACTAATCTTTTCTACAGGAACTATGTCGAGGCAACATTCTCCTGAAAGTGAGAGGGGAAGGTTTGATGCTAGGTTAGTGATTGAGGCGTTGAGGGGTGAGATGAAGAGAATGTTCCAGGAGGGAATGGAACAAATTCATGAGACGATAGAGCAAAGACTAGAGCAATCTAAAAACGTCTTCCAAGGGCGTAAGAGGGAGAGTTGTTCTAAGAGAGTACCAAGGGGTGGAGATGAAATGTCGGATGATGAATTTGATGAGCCTTCTGTCGGGAGTTATCAAGGATATAGTGGTAGGAATAGAGGAACTAGAGATTGGGAAGATAGAGGAGATAGGAATAGAGAGGATAATCAATTGAGTAGTATAAAGATGAAGATTCCTCCTTTCCAAGGGAAGAATGATCCCGAGGCGTACTTAGAATGGGAGAAGAAGGTGGAGATGGTATTTGATTGTCATAACTATAGTGGGAGAAAGAAAGTGAAACTTGCTGCCATTGAATTTTCGGATTATGCCATAGTGTGGTGGGATCAACTATTGTTGAATAGAAGAAGGAATGGCGAACCATCTATTGAGTCTTGGGAGGAGATGAAAAGGGTGATGAAGAAGCGGTTTGTACCTGCGTATTACTATCGTGAATTACACAACAAATTACAAACTCTTAAGCAAGGAAGCCGAAGTGTGGATAAGTATTTCAAGGAGATGGAAGTAACGATGATCAGGGCGAATGTAGAGGAGGATAGAGAGGCTGCCATGGCTAGGTTTCTTGCGGGATTGAATAGAGAAATTCAAAATGTCGTAGAATTGCAGCATTATGTAGAATTGGAAGATATGGTTCATATGGCTATAAAGGTTGAGAACTAGTACAAGAGGAAAGGTATAGTAATGCACGGTTTCAACAAGGTACTAGTTCATCCACTTGGAAGACTAACCAATGGAAGAAGGAATAAAAGCCTTTACCCACTAAACCAAAAGGAGAGCAGAGGCAAGCGGGTTCTACTCCTGGTAGTCAAGGTAAACCTGACTCTTCTACTCCTAGAAATCGTGACATTAGATGTTTTAAATGCCAAGGTAGAGGCCATATTGCTAGTCAATGTCCAAATAGGCGTGTGATGATTCTGGGTGATGATGGTGAGTATGAGACTGAGGGGGATAGTGAAGAAGATAGAACATACAACATTAAAGTTTGAAAAAAACTTTTGAGAGAATTCCTCTCTTAGTTCTTTACAAAACTAATCTAGAACTTATCAGATTTTCTTCCATGGTGTTCATCCCGACTTATCAATCCGTCTTTCATCCCGATTATGGCGTCTTCATATTATACCAAGGTTCTTCTCTCGCTTATAGACAACAGGTCACGGTTTCCACTTGAGTGTGTTTGGTATCTTAGGTAGCGAATTCCGAACGTATTGGTATTAGGTTTCGTCACACGTTGGCGTGGTTCGTATCAGTTAGGAATCCAAGCAAACCGAATTCGTATCAGTTTAATGATGAGAGCCATGATAGGAGCCAAGCCAGAAGAGGGAATGTGGATCCTCTTGAAGTGCCACTTGGACCAATCACAAGAAATCGAGCGAAACGATCCAAGGAAGCACTTAACGGGTTGATAAAGGATGTCCATGAAGTCGAAAAGGATTGGAGCAATCATGAAGTTGGAAAGCATTGGAACAACCATGGGAAGACCCTTGCTCTTGTACAAGTCATACCGGATACGGGGCAAAGAGGGCGTGTCTTTACAAGGCACGGCCGTGTAGGAGTCTGGAGGTTACACAAAATCATACACGGTTCAAAGGCACGGTCGTGTATGGTGTCAAGAATTTCCACAAAAAGATACACGACTAGAAGTACACGGTCGATTATATTGTCAAGAAGTTCCACAGAATTATACACGGCCAAAGTAAACGGCAGTGTATCTCTCGAACGTCGACCTTCATGTCTTGTTTTGTTATTTTTACGCACTTATTGAAGTGAGGTCGTTTTGGGCCTTTATTGTTACGAATTGTAAACCCTAATATAAAGCTCCTTGGGTTTAGAAAATTTAGAATATAGAACATACAACATTAAAGTTTGAAAAACACTTTTGAGAGAATTCCTCTCTTAGTTCTTTAAAGAACTAATCTAGAACTTATCGGATTTTTCTTCCGTGGCGTTCATCCCGACTTATCAATCGGTCTTTCATCCCGATTGTGGCGTCTTCATATTATACCATGGTTCTTGCCTCGCTTATAGACAACGGGTCGCGGTTTCCACTTAAGGGTGTTTAGCATCTTAGGTAACGAATTCCGAACGTATTGGTATTGGGTTTCGTCACATGTTGGCGTGGTTCGTATCAGTTAGGAATCTGATCAAACCGATTCCGTATCAGTTTGAAGAGGATGATGTGCCTCCATTAGAGGATGCTAGTGATGATGAGGAGCCTGCAGTAAGGAAGTTAGTGGCAGTAGTGAAGCGAGTTTTGAATGTGTAGGTGAAGGAAGAAGAGGAGGTGTAAAGAGAGAATATCTTTCATACTAGATGTTATCTACGTGATCACATTCGCAGTTTGATCATTGATGGAGGAAGTTGCACTAATGTGGTGAGTAATTTTATTGTTGAGAGGCTAGGACTCAAGACTACTAAACACCCTAGTCTATATAAATTGCAGTGGTTGAATGATAGTGGCGAGACTAAGGTGAGTAAGCAAGCCTTGATTGCTTTTCGCATTGGTAGGTATGAGGATAAGGTGTTATGTGATGTAGTGCCAATGCAGGCGTGTCATGTGTTGTTGGGGAGGCCATGGCAATTTGATAGGAAGGTTGCTCATGATGGCTTTTCTAACAAGTATACGCTTGTTCACCAGGGGAAAAGCTTTAATCTTAAAACTTTAACACCTAAGTAGGTGTATGAGGATCAGTTGCAGCTACAACAGTCTTTTACAAAACGTAAGGTGAGTGAAAAACAGAGGGAGAGTGAGAGAGCAAAAGATAGCGAGAAAGAAAAGGAATACAAAAGTCAATCTCAAAAGGAAAAAGAGAGGAAGGATGGAAAGAGTGTGAGAGACCAAGTTGAAGGGGGATCAACTTTGGTGGTGAGCGAAAGGGAGAGTGCAGCTTTGCAAAAGGAGAGTTGTGTGGCAAGAGCGAGTGTAGTAAGGAGAGCGTTAGTGATGAAGCAACCTATGTTGTTGCTGGTTTTTAAGGAAACATGTCTTAATACTAACAAACTATCTAACTCTTTGCCTAGTGTGGTTCTGTCTATTGTGCAGGACTTTGAAGATGTCTTCCTTGAGGAGATTCCAAAGGGATTACCACCTATTCGTGGTATTGAGCACCAAATTGACCTTGTACCCAGAGCATCGATTCCAAACAAGCCAGCTTATAGGAGCAATCCAGAGGAGACAAAGGAACTCCAAAGGCAGGTCGATGAATTAATGGAGAAGGGGTACGTGAAGGAAAGCATGAGCCCATGCGCAGTGCCTGTGATTTTGGTGCCTAAGAAGGATGGGTCATGGAGAATGTGTGTTAACTGCCGCGCCATCAACAACATCGCGGTAAAGTATCATCATCCCATTCCTCACTTAGATGACATGTTAGATGAGTTACATGGGTCTAGTGTCTTTTCCAAAATTGATCTGAAAAGTGGATATCACCAAATTAGAATGAAAGAAGGTGATGAAAGGAAAACCGCATTCAAAACGAAATATGGATTGTATGAGTGGTTAGTAATGCCTTTCGGTTTAACTAACACACCTAGTACTTTTATGAGACTTATGAACCATGACTTGAGGACTTTTATTGGCAAATTTGTGGTTGTCTATTTTGATGATATTCTCATTTACAGCAAGAGTTTGGAAGACCATATATCTCACTTGAGGGACGTTTTAGAAGTGCTTCGAAAGGAGCAATTATATGCTAACCTCAAGAAGTGCACTTTTTGCACAGACAAACTTGTGTTTCTTAGTTTTGTTGTTAGGGCACAGGGAATACAGGTTGATGAAGAAAAGATTCGTGCAATCCAAGAATGGCCTAGTCTAACTAATGTAAGTAATGTGCGGAGTTTCCATGGACTAGAGAGTTTTTACAGGAGATTTGTGAAGGATTTCAGTACCATTGCAGCAGCACTTATTGAGGTAATTAAGAAGAACGTGGGTTCAGATGGGGAGAGCAATAAGAGAAGGCCTTTCAGACGCTTAAAAATAAGCTGACTTAGGCACCATTACTTGCTTTACCTGACTTTGCTAAAATGTTTGAAATTGAGTGTGATGCTTCAAGATTAGGTATTGGAGCAGTGCTCATAAAAGAGAGAAGACCAATTGCATTCTTTAGCGAGAAGCTAAGTGGGGCAACCTTGAACTACCATACTTATGACAAGGAGTTATATGCCTTGGTTTAAGCACTGGAGACTTGGCAACACTATCTTTGGCCAAAAGAGTTCGTGATCCACACTGACCATGAATCGTTGAAGTACCTTAAGGGACAACATAAGCTAAACAAAAGGCATGCTCGATCGATAGAGTTCATTGAAACATTTCCCTATGTCATCCACTACAAGCAAGGTAAAGAGAATGCCGTTGCTGATGCACTTTCTAGAAGGTATGCTCTTATCTCTACTCTTAGTTTTAGACTGCTTGGTTTTGAGCACATTATGGAATTGTATGCTACTGATCAAGATTTTTGTGAGGAGTATGTGCATTGTGAAAAGAGTGGTCATGGTAAGTTTTATAAATATGAAGGATTCTTGTTTAGGGAGAGTAGACTATGCATTCCAATTTGTTCTTTAAGGGAATTATTAGTGAGGGAGTCTCATAGAGGAGGTTTAATGGGACATTTTGGAGTAGCTAAAATCTTAGGGGTATTGTAGGAACACTTCTATTGGCCTCACATGAAACGAGATGTTGAGAGGATTTGTGAACGATGTGTCACGTGTAAGCAAGCAAAATCTAGAGTCCAACCTCAAGGGCTTTATACCCCACTTCCCATTACTCATGAACCTTGGGTAGATATTTCCATGGATTTTGTGTTAGGATTACCCAGGTCTAGACATGGTCGAGATTCTATTTTTGTAGTTGTGGATAGATTCTCTAAGATGGCACATTTCATTCCTTGTCACAAAACAGATGATGCTTGCAATATTGCTAATTTGTTCTTTAGGGAAGTTGTGAGATTACATGGTATGCCTAGAACAATTGTATCGGATAGAGATGCTAAGTTCTTAATGACAGGAATCAAAATCCAACAAGACTTATCATTAGGGTAATAACTAAAGGATTTCGAATCTTGGCGATGAGGACCCATTTTGATCAAATCGACCCGGAATTATTTATATCCTAACATCTTTTATCTTATTCATGTATTTTATATTTCAACAGGAATACTTATCATGCTTTACAGGGCAATGGACAAACTCACTTAAACTCAGCTTGTGGGTTATCCATAGACCGACCTGAACCGGCGATGAGCTGGCCCGATGGATCCTATAGAAGACCGGCATCATGAAGAGCATTTCTTTTATGTATTTTTCATTTTATGAACTATTTTAGTTGTATTTTGGTTTTGGGACACTTTTATTTCTTTGTAACTTTCATTTAGGGTTAGCCACCTTAAAAGTGGCAAACTTGTAATTTTGAGCTCTTTTTAACCCTAGGAGTAGCAAGTATAAATGCTTGCTTAAGAGAGGCTTTGAGGGGATTATTTTTGCAGAATATACACCTCTTTTCACGTGTGAATTAAGGTTCATACCTTGGTTCCAACTCTTATCAATTTCAATTCCAAGACTTGAAATTGTGGCGAGTGCAACATCTTGAAATTGTGAGTTATATCAATTTCATTTTGTTGTGATTTCTTTTCTTCTCTAGTGTGTTGTATCTAGGGTTGATTTGAGATAGTTCTTGGTCAGATTTACATGTTATTATTCACGAATTCTTTTGATTATTTGAAGTACTTATCAATTTGATTTAGTTCATCATTGAAAATTACACTTGAAAACGTGATTTTCACCATTGGAAAAGGAATCTTACTTTATGGTTTTCTTTGTCAAATTGAGGCTTCATTTGCGTGGATTATATGATATTAGAGTGTTGTTAGAAGGCATTTTCTTTGGGGTATTCTGATTATATTATTGGTTCATTGAATTTCATCATTTCAACATTAGGGTTCATTTGAAAAGTGCCATTTTTGGATCCGATTTTGCCTAGACTTGAGATAGTTGATCTTAAGTCTTTTGGATGTGCTTTAAAGTGTAATTAGGCACATCACTTAAGTTACTTCTGGAAGACCTTGTTGGCTAAGTTAGGAACTAAGTTATTGTTTTCTACTACTTGTCATCCACAGACTGATGGTCAAACTGAGGTAGTAAATCAAACTTTATCTACTTTGTTGAGAACTGTCATTAAGAAGAACATTAAAAGTTGGGAGGATTGTTTGCCGCATGTTAAATTTTCCTATAATCGTACAATGCATTTTGCTACTAAGTTTACTCCTTTTGAAATTGTGTATGGTTTTAATCCACTAACTCCTTTGGATTTATCACCTTTGCCTATTTCTGAGCATGTTAATATAGATGGCAAGAAGAAAGAAGGATTTATTAAACAGATCCATGAGAAGGCAAGGCTAAACATTGAGCGAAGAACAGAGCAGTATGTGAAACAAGCTAATAAGGGTCGTCGACAAGCTGTCTTTGAACCTGGAGACTGGGTTTGGGTTCACATGCGTAAAGAGCGGTTTCCTATGCAGCGTCGATCTAAACTACTTCCTAGAGGCGATTGACCATTTCAAATCCTTGAGTGCATCAATGATAATACATACAAGATAGATTTACCAGGTGAGTATCAAGTAAGTGCTACATTTAATGTTACTGATTTGAGTCCTTTTGATGCAGGTGATGATTTGAGGACAAATCCTTTTCAAGAGGAGGGGAATGATGTGAGCCATGATGGGAGCCAAGCCAGAAGAGAGAATGTGGATCCTCTTGAAGTGCCACCTGAACCAATCACAAGAAATCGGGCGAAACGATTCAAGGAAGCACTTAACGGGTTGATAAAGGATGTCCATGAAGTCGAAAAGGATTGGAGCAATCATGAAGTTGGAAAGGATTGGAACAACCATGGGAAGGTCCTTGCTCTTGTACAAGTCATACCGGATACGGGATGAAGAGGGCGTGTCTTTACAAGGTATGGCCGTGTAGGAGTCTGGAGGTTACACAGAATCATACATGGTCGTATACACGATTTAAAGGTACAACCGTGTATGGTGTCAAGAATTTCCAACGAAAGATACACGACTAGAAGTACACGGTCGTGTATATTGTCAAGAAGTTTTACAGAATTATACACGACCAAAGTACACGGCCGTGTATCTCTCCGACGCTGGCCTTCATGTCCTGTTTTGTTATTTTTACGCACTTATTGAAGTGATGTCGTTTTGGGCCTTTATTGTTACGAATTGTAAACCCTAATATAAAGCTCCTAGGGTTTAGAACATTTAGAATATAGAACATATAACATTAAAGTTTGAAAAAACACTTTTGAGAGAATTCCTCTCTTGGTTCTTTAAAGAACTAATCTAGAACTTATCGGATTTTTCTTCGTGGCGTTCATCCCGACTTATCAATCGGTCTTTCATCCCGATTGTGGCGTCTTCATATTATACCAAGGTTCTTGTCTCGCTTATAGACAACGGGTCGCGGTTTCCACTTGAGGGTGTTTGGCATCTTAGGTAACGAATTCTGAACGTATTGGTATTGGGTTTCGTCACACGTTGGCGTGGTTCGTATTAGTTAGGAATCCAAGCAAACCGATTTCGTATCATAGCTGCACAATGTTCCAATAAAAGGGTAATGACTATTATGGAGGGTAATGAAGAAGATGAAGAGGAAGAAGCTATTGAGCCTGTAGATTTATCCATGGCCTTGTAAAAGTATTATGATGGTTAGAACGCTGAGACACATGAGGACAAAAAGGGTGAAAATTACTTACCTATTAATGTGTTGCACAGGGTTTTGACTTTATCTCCAGATGCTAAGGACATACAAATGGTGATGTGTCTAAAAATGACTAAGCACGATTAAATAACAAATGAGGAACAATTCCACAATTGGTGTGATCAATAACAATGTAATTGAATCCCTATTCACGTGGATTCAAATGAACATGAAACCAAATTGTGCTATGGAATAATGTAAGAATGAAATGAACAATAGATAAGATATGAATGAGTTAGAATTTCAATCTAATTGAATTGAATTCAAATCTGAAAATTAAGAACCCTAATTCGCGTGAATGATAGGAACAATAAAAAGCACCTAGATATGACTCACTAAGTACAATTTGTAGCAACAAGAAATGATTGATATTACTCACAATCAATTTCAAGTTAGTTCTATTGCATGCAAGGATAATCCTCACAGTAACAAAAGGGATATTTTCTCCAATTATCAAAAAGCTCCCTAAAACCTTACTTAAGCAAGTATTTATACTTGCTCCCTTTAGGGTTAAAAAGTTCACAAAATTACTACAATGCCACTTTTAGGGTGGCCGGTCCTAAAAGACAATTACAAGCAAATGAAAGTGTCCCAAAAGAAAATTACAACATGAATAGTTCACATAAATAAAATATATATATATATATAAATTAGTCTTCAAGATGCCGGTCTTTAAGGTACTTTCGAAATGAGCCTTGATGAGGATCCTAACTCACTAAAAAGTGTAAGTGATTTGGCACCCTATAAAACTGACAAATGAACCTGTTGGAATGCATAACAAGTATATGATAAGAATGAAGAAATTAAGTTAGCTTCCTTAGGATTAGGTTTCTCATGAAAGATTCTCAAAGCCAAAGTGTGTAAGCCCTTAGCTCAAGCCCTAGTAATAGGTCCTGTGGGAATCGAATTCCTATCATCATAATAGGAATTAAAATTATGATGTGCCTAAAAAGGGATTAAGCACATGCAAAATCAATTTGAAAGACAATCAAACTAGTTCAACAATTACACAATTCTTTAATATTTAAGAACCGATTCTTAAGCAATGGCGTATTCAATCTTAATTCCAAGTATGATGATGGTCTGATACCAAATTATGATGTGCCTAAAAATGACTATGCACAATCAAATAACAAATGAGGAACAATTCAACAATTGGCATGATCAATAACAATGTAATTGAATCCCTATTCACGTGGATTCAAATGAACATGAAACCAAATTGTGCTATAAAATAATGTAGGAATGAAATGAACAATAGATAAGATATGAATGATTTAGAATTCCAATCAAGTTGAATTGAAGTCAAATCTGAAAATTAAGAACCCTAATTCACGTGAATGATAAGAACAACAAAAAGCACCTAGATATGACTCACTAAGTACAATTTGTAGCAACAAGAAGTGATTAATATTACTCACAATCAATTTCAAGTTGGTTTTTTCCACAATTTCAAGGATGAAATTGATAAGAGATGGATTGCATGCAAGGATAATCCCCACGGCAACAAAAGGGGTATTTTCTCCAATTATCAAAAAGCTCACTAAAATCCTTACTTAAGCAAGTATTTATACTTGTTCCCTTTAGGGTTAAAAAGTTCACAAAATCACAACTATGCTACTTTTAGGGTGGTCAGTCCTAAAAGATAATTACATGCAAATGAAAGTGTCCCAAAAGAAAATTACAACATAAATAGTTCAAGTAAATAACAAATATATATATATATAAAGATTAATCTTCAAGATGCCGATCTTCAAGGTCATTTCGAAATGAGCCCTAATGAGGATCTCGACTCACTCAAAAGTATAGGTGATTTGGCACCCTATAGGACTAACAAATGAACCTGTTGGAATGCATAACAATTATAAGATAAGAATGAAGAAATTAAGTTAGCTTCCTCAAGATTAGGTTTCTCATGAAGGATTCTCAAAGCCAAGTTGTGTAGGCCCTTAGCTCGAGCCGTGGTGGTAGGTCTTGTGGGAATCCGATTCCTATCAGAGGGAGAACCTGTTCCACACACCTTGTCAGATTCGAGGTAACCTATGTGTGCTTTTCATTGATGGTGGTAGTTGCACTAATGTCATATCTATTGCATTAGTAGATAACTTACAACTAGCTACTAGTCTACATCCTAGCCCTTATAAATTGCATTGGTTGGACGACTGAGGTAATCTGCATGTTACACAAAGGGCAAAGGTGCCAATCAGTACAAGAGATAAATACAGTGATGAGATTATCTGTGATGTACTTCTATGTGCACCTTTCACTTATTATTGGGTAGACCCTGGTTATTAGATAGAAAGGTGTTACATGACAGGTTTTAGAAGCACTTACATGTTTCAAAGAGGATGGCACATGGATAGTCTTGACTCTTATGTCTTCGTTTGAGGTTTGCACTTTCAGGAATAGATTAGAAACACCTCTAGCTCTTCCAGAAGTCCATCCAACAAGCAAACACAAAACACTAGGTTTCAGTTTAAGAGAAGACCCCTTAGATTTGAGGGAAAATCTTTCAAAGGCTTGAGGAGATGATGGGAATCAACCCTGCGGTTATAGTAGTGGGAAACCTAACTTGGATACATGAGCCTAGAATCCACATATGGCCACATTTTATATAATAATGTTTTTTATTTTGAACTTTAGCAGGTACATTCATCGGTTTTACAAGATGGCCAAATAACATGCACTAAGGATCAACTTGCGAGATATTCTTAGAGTCACATCCAATGGCCTACAAATTTTTCAATTGAAGTGAAGAACCAACCACTTGAAGACCATTTGTATTTGTAATCATTACTTACAAGAACCGACCATTTAATTTTGTACTTGTAATTTGTGTTTTGGGAACCGACACTTAGGTGGCATCTTTGTAATTTTTAGTGTGTTTTCACCCTAATAGGAGCAAGTATAAATACTTGCTAACTAGGGTTTTTAAGGGAGGTTTTTAACATTTTAGAGAAAATTATACACTTTGTGCCGTAAGGGTTTATCCTTTGCATACAAAGATCTCTTATCAATTTCTTTATAAAATTGTGGCGAGAATCAACTTGAGTGGATTGTGAGTCATATCAATCTTACTCTTGTTGTTTTGCAAATTGTGTTTAGTGAGTAATATCTAAGTACAATTTATTGACTAGTTCTTATCACGAGAATTAGGGTTCTTATTTTCAAATTTGTTCATTTCAATTTGAGATTGAATTCTAGTTTATTTGCATGTTGTTCCATTGAATACCACACATGTTTGTTCTTACATCCATTTAGTGTTCAAACTCATGAATTAGACTTCCAATTTTAAGTAATTTGACACGCCATTTTGATTGAGGGATTTAGTTGTTCAAGCCTATTCATTTGATGTGTTTGTCATCCAATTGGTTAGACACATCACTTTTAGGTTTACCAATGCCCTTAGCACATTCATGTAACTTAAGAATATGTCTTAAAGAACTTTTTGGGGAGAATTGTAATCGTATATTTTGATGAAATCCTAATTTTCAGTAAGGATCTAGAGAGTCATGTTGAACATTTGCAAGTAGTTTTCTTAGTCTTTAGAGATCAAAGGTTGTATGGGAATCTCAAGAAGTGCTCATTCTTCAGTCAGAGGTAATCTTTATGAGCTTTTTGTAACTGGTTCCGGTGTGAGAGTTGATGAAGGAAAAATTAAGGCTATAGTAGATTGGTCAACACCACAGTTGGTAGCTGATGTGAGGGGTATCCATGGTCTGACTTCTTTTTATAGGAGATTTGTCAAAAACTTCAATAGTATTATGGTTGCACTAACTGAGTTGACTAAGAAGAATGTCCCTTTTTTTGGGGAGATCGAGCTTAAAGGAGTTTTAAGGAGGTTAAGGCGAAACTGATTAGTGCTCTGGTTTTAGCATTGCCAGATTTTGACAAAACTTTTAAATTGGAGTGTAATGCATCAAGAGTGGGTATTGGTGTTGTGTTGATGCAGAACAAGAGGCCCATTGCATATTTTAGTGAGAAACTGAGTGGTGCACCTTTAAACTACTCAGTGTACCAATGTTATAGCTGTTTTGCTATCATGTAGGTATATACTTATCACTTCTCTTCAATCAAAGTGATAGGAATCAGATTCCCACAAGACTAATCACTAGAATCTGAGCTAAAGGCTTACAAACCTAGCTATGAGAATCCTCCATGAACAACTAAACCCTAAAGATGTTAACTTAATATCTACTTTTGTATCATATAATTGTTTTTGCATTCTGACAGGTACACTTATTGGTTCTATAGGATGCCAAATAAACCTATACTATTGATCAAATTGGGAACATCACCGGACTCACATCCAATGGCCGTGATGAATTCAATTGACTTGAAGAACCAACCCTTGAAGACCATCTTTGTATTTGTTATTTTATCTTTGAACCGGTCACTTTTGTAATCATTTTTGGGACATTTTTTATTTTCTTGTAATTGGTTGAATTAGAACCGGCTACATTAGTGGCATAGGTGTAAATCTTTGGACATTTTAACCCTAATTAGAGCAAGTGATGAGATCCATGATGGGAGCTAAGCCAGAAAAATGGAATGTGGATCCTCTTGAAGTGCCACCTGGACCGATCACAAGAAATCGAGCGAAACGATTCAAGAAAGCACTTAACGAGTTGATAAAGGATGTCCATGAAATTAAAAAGGATTGGAAAGCAATCATAAAGCTGGAATGGATTGGGAACAACCATGGGGATGCCCTTGCTCTTGTACAAGTTATACCGGATACGGGGTGAAGAGGGCGTGTCTTTACAAGGCACGGCCGTGTAGGAGTCTAGAGGTTACACAGAATCATACACGGTCGTAACATGGTTCAAAGGCCGGCTGTGTATGGTGTCAAGAATTTCCACAGAAAGATACACGACTAGAAGTACACGGTCATGTATATTGTCAAGAAGTTCCACAGAATTATACACGGCCAAAGTATATGGCTGTGTTATCTCTCTAATGCCGGCCTTATGTCTTGTTTTGTTATTTTACGAACTTATTTAAAGTGACGTCGTTTAGGACCTTTATTGTTGTGAATTGTAAACCCTAATATAAAGCTCTTAGGGTTTAGAATATAGAATATACAACATTGAAAGCTTGAAAACACTTTTTTAGAGAACTCCTCTCTTGGTTCTTTAAAGAACTAACCTCGAACTTAGATTTTATTTCTGTGGCGTTCATCCCGACTTATCAATCGGTCTTTCATCCCGATTGTGGCGTCTTCACATTATACTAAGGTTCTTGTCTCTCTTATGACAACGGGTCGCGGTTTTCCACTTGGGTGTTTGGCATCTTAGGTAACGAATTCCAAACGTATTGGTATTGGGTTTTCGTCACACGTTGGCGTGGTTCGTATCAGTTAGGAATCTGATCAAACTGATCTCGCATCAGTTTGGTATCAGAGCTTAAGTTTGTTAACATCAAAACCCTAACTCCAATTGTTCATATCAATTGTAACATCAAAACCCTAACTCCAATCGTTCATATTCAATTGTTCATATTCAATTTCATAGTGTTAATTGTCTATTGAAGTGTAGTGCCTTTATTCAATTTTTGTTAAAAAAAAGGAAGAATCACGACAAAAAAAAAAAGAAAAAGGGAACGTAATCAAGAGCAACACACAAAGGAAAAAAAAAAAAAAAGGGAAAATTTTCGAGCCCTAGAGTTGTTTTGAATTCTACGAAGGGAATTGGTATAGTTTGGGTTAGTTCCAAGAGAATGAGAAGAGGAATTGGTGAGTTGCTATCATCATTGCTTCGGAGAATACACGAGTGACTGTGGATATCATCCTTTGATCGAAACACGTAAGGGAGTGTATCGTGAGGCTTAATTATTATATATTTGTTAGTACTAATCTTTTCTGCAGGAACTATGTCGAGGCAACATTCTCCTGAAAGTGAGAGGGGAAGGTTTGTGCTAGGTTTGTGATTAAGGAGTTGAGGGGTGAGATGAAGAGGATGTTTTAGGAGGGAATGGAACAAATTCATGAGACGGTAGAGTAAAGACTAGAGCAATCTACAAACGTCTTCTAAGGGCGTAAGAGGGAGAGTCATTTAGGAGAGTACAAAAGGGTGGGGAGATGAAATGTCGGGTGATGACTTTGATGAGCCTTCTGTCGGGAGTTTATAGAGGATATAGTGGTCAATAGAGGAACTAGGGATTGGGAAGATAGAGGAGATAGGAATAGAGAGGATAATCAATTGAGTAGCATAAAGATAAAGATTCCTCCTTTCCAAGGAAAGAATGATCCCGAGGCGTACTTAGAGTGGGAGAAGAAAGGGTAGAGATGGTATTTGATTGTTCATAACTATAGTGGGGAAAGAAAGTGAAACTTGCTGCCATTGAATTTCTGGATTATGCCATATGTGGTGGGATCAACTAATGGTTTTAATAGAAAAGGAAAAGGCGAACCCCTTTTGAGTCGTGGGAAAAAGATGAAAAGGGTAATGAAAAGCGGTTTGTGCGTGTGTATTACTATCATGAATTGCACAACAAATTGCAAACTCTTAGGCAAGGAAGCCGAAGTGTGGATGAGTATTTCAAGGAGATGGAAGTAACGATGATCAAGGCGAATGTAGAGGAGGATAGAGGGCTACCATGGGTAGATTTCTTGCTGGATTGAATAAAAAAATTCAAAATGTTGTTGAATTGCAGCATTATGTAGAATTAGAGGATATGGTTCATATGGCTATAAAGGTTGAGAACCAACACAGGCGGAAAGGTAGTAGTAATGCACGGTTTCAATAGGGTACTGGTTCATCCACCTGGAAGACTAACCAATGGAAGAAGGAAGAAAAGCCTTTACCACCAAACCAAAAGGAGAGCTGAGACAAGCGGGTTCTACTCCCTGGTAACCAAGGTAACCCTGATTCTTCTACTTCTAGAAATCGGACATTAGATGTTTTAAATGCCAAGGTAGAGGCCATATTGCTAGTCAATGTCCAAATAGGCGTGTTATGTTTTTTGAGTGATGATGGTGAGTATGAGACTGAGGGGGATAGTGAGGAAGATGATATGCCTCCATTAGAGGATGCTATGATGATGAGGAGCCTGCAGTAGGGAAGTTAGTGGGGGTAGTGAAGCGATTTTTGAATGTGCAGGTGAAGGAAGAAGAGGAGGTGCAAAGAGAGAATATCTTTCATACTAGATGTTATCTAGGAGATCATTTTGCAGTTTGATCATTGATGGAGGAAGTTGCACTAATTTTGGTGAGCAATTTTATTGTCGAGAGGTTGGGACTCAAGACTATTAAACACCTAGTCCATATAAATTGCAGTGGTTGAATGATATTTGGCGAGACTAAGGGTGAGTAAGCAAACCCTTTGATTGCTTTTCGCATTTGTAGGTATAGGTTGAGGTGTTATGTGATGTAGTGCCGATGCAAGCGTGTCATGTGTTTTTGGGGGAGGCCATGGTAGTTTGATAGGAAGGTTGTTCATGATGGCTTTTCTAATAAGTATACACTTGTTCACCAGGGGAAAAGCTTTAATCTTAAACCTTAACACCTAAAAAAGGTGTATGAGGATCAGTTGTAGCTACAACAGTCTTTTGCAAAACATAAGGTGAGTGAAAAATAGAGGAGAGTGAGAGAGCAATAGACAATGAGAAAAAAAAAGGAATACAAAAGTCGAACTCAAAGGAAAAGAGAGGAAGGCTAGAAAGAGTGTGAGAGACCAAGTTGAAGGGGGATCAACTTTGGTGGTGAGTGACAAGGCGAGTGCAGCCTTGCAAAAGGAGAGTTGTGTGGCAAGAGCGAGTGTGTGAGGAGAGCGTTAGTGATGGAAGCAACCTATGTTGTTGCTGGTTTTTAAGGAAACATTCTTAATACTAACGAACATCTAACTCTTTGCCTAGTGTGGTTCTGTCTATTGTGCAGGACTTTGAAGATGTCTTCCTTGAGGGATTCCAAAGGGCTTACCACCTATTCATGGTATTGAGCACCAGATTTGACCTTGTACCCGGAGCATCGATTCCAAAAAAGCCAGCTTATAGGAGCAATCCGGAGGAGAAAAAAGGAAAATCCAAAGGCAGGTTGATGAATTAATGGAGAAGGGGTATGTGAGGGAAAGCATGAGCCCATGCGCAGTGCCCCGTGATTTTGGTGCCTAAAAGGATAGGTCATGGAGAATGTGTGTTAACTGCCGCGCCATCAACAACATCACGGTAAAGTATCGTCATCCCATTCCTTGCTTAGATGACATGTTAGATGAGTTACATGGGTCTAGTGTCTTTTCCAAAATGATCTGAAAAGTGGATATCACCAAATTAGAATGAAAGAAGGTGATGAATGGAAAACTGCATTCAAAACGAAATATGGATTGTATGGGGTTAATAATGCCTTTCGGTTTAACAACGCAACTAGTACTTTTATGAGACTTATGAACCATGTTTTGAGGACTTTTATTGGGAAATTTGTGGTTGTCTATTTTGATGATATTCTCATTTACAGCAAGAGTTTGGAAGACCATTTTAAACTCACTTGAGGGATGTGTTAGGAGTCTTCGAAAGGGCAATTATATGCTAACCTCAAGAAGTGCACTTTTTGCACAAAAAAACTTGTGTTTCTTGGTTTTGTTGTTAGTGCACAGGGGAAAATAGGTTGATGAAGAAAAGGTTCGTGTGATCTAAGAATGGCCTAGTCCAACTAATGTAAGTAATGGGGCAGAGTTTCCATAGACTAGCGAGCTTTTACAGGAGATTTGTAAAGGATTTCAGCACTATTTTCAGCACCACTTACTGAGGTAATTAAGAAGAACGTGGGGTTAAGATGGGGAGAGCAACAAGAGAAGGCCTTTTAGACGCTTAAAACAAGCTGTCTCAGGCGCCATTACTTGCTTTACCTAAACTTTGCTAAAACGTTTGAAATTGAGTGTGATGCTTCAAGATTAGGGATTGGAGCAATGCTTATGCAGGGGGAGAAGACCAATTTCATTCTTTAGGGGGAAACTAAGTGGGGTAACCTTAAACTACCCAACTTATGACAAGGAGTTTATGTATTGGTTCGAGCCCTGGAGACGTGGCAACACTACCCTTTTGGGAAAAGAGTTTGTTGGGTCCACACTGATCATGAATCCTTAAAGTACTTGAAGGGGCAACATAAGCTGAACAAAAGGCATGCTCATTGGGTGGGTTCATCGAAACATTTTCATATGTCATCCACTACAAGAAGGTAAAGAGAATGTCGTTGCTGATGCACTTTCTAGAAGGTATACTCTTATCTCTACTCTTAGTTTAGACTGCTTGGTTTCGAGCACATTAGGAATTATATGCTGTGATCAAGATTTTTGTGAGGAGTATGTGCATTGTGAGAAGAGTGGGCATGGGAAATTTTATAAGCATGAAGGATTCTTGTTTGGGAGAGTAAATATGCATTCTAATTTGTTCTTTAAGAGAGCTTACTAGTGAGGGAATCTCATGGAGGAGGTTTTAAAGGGGCATTTTGGAGTAGCAAAACCTTAGGGGTACTGCAGGAACACTTCTATTGGCCTCACATGAAACAAGATGTTGAGAGGATTTGTGAGCGATGTGTCACGTGTAAGCAAAACAAAATTTAGAGTCCCCCTCAAGGGGTTTATACCCACTTCCCATTCCCTCCCA
>JBBMOL010000443.1:108767-134833 GCA_037954665.1 Laguncularia racemosa
ACTAACACGTGAGGATAGGGGAATATCTAGAGGCATGACAGCAATTTAGGAAGTGTTAAATTGAAAATCCCAACCTTTCAAGGAAAGAATGATTCAGAGCTGTATTTAGAGTGGGAGAGAAGAATGGATCATTTGTTTGAATGTCACAACTACATTGAAGAGAACAAGATAAAATTAGCTGCAGTAGAGTTTTCAGATTACGCCAGTATATGGTGGGATCAGTTGGTGTGTAATAGGCGGGAGGAGATGAAAAACTATCATGTAGAAGCATTTATTCTTAGTCACTACCATAAAGACTTACTTAGGAAAGTCCAAGGGTTGACTTAGGGAATGATAGTGTAGAGAATTATTATAAAGAGTTAGAGATGGTCATGATTAGGGCGAGAATTGAGGAGGATGATGAGGCCCCTATGGCTAGATTCATCAATGGGTTGAATAGGGAAATAGCTGATGTAGTAGATCTTCACCATTGCTTAGATATGGAAGAGTTACTACATAGAGCTATTAAAGTAGAGTGGCAGTTAAAATACAGGAGTGAGCAGAGGACTGGCTCAACTTCCAAAGCTCCATGGAAGTCCACGTGGAAGAAAAACTCCACCGATTCAAATCCTAAAGAGGACGTGAGAGCTAAGAAATCCAATTGCTGCACCTAAGGGAAAGACTGACACTAGACCCCCTTCTAGGATGTGAGATATTAAGTGTTTTAGGTGTCAGGGATTTGGGCACATTCCATCCCAATGTCCAAATCAAAGGCTATGATTAGTAGTGATAGTGGGATGTAGAGAGTATAAGCTTTAAGGGGGGAGGAGGAGACTTACCATCGCAGGAGTATGATGATGTTGACTTAGAGGAACCCATGAACGACGAGTTGTATGTCATGAGGAGAGTGTTTAGTGTACAACCCCAAGAGGATGGTGAGAGGATCCAACATGAACATATTTTTCATATACGTGTCATGTGTAGGGTAGAGTCTGTAGCTTGATAATCGATAGTGGTAGCTACACTAATGTTTGCTAGCACATTGCAAGTAAAAAAGATATAGTTGAATGCTATGAAACATCTGAGACCATATCGATTACAATGGTTGAGTGATTATGGGGAGGTTAAGGTAACCAAGCAGGTTCTTTTAGCCTTTTCCATAGGGAGCTACAAAGATGAGGTTATGTGTAATGTGGTGCCTATGCAGGCTAGCCACATATTGTTAGGGCGACCATGGCAGTTTGACAGGAAGGTTATGTACGATGGGTACAAGAAACCAATATTCTTTTGTTCTAAACAAAAGGAAAGTGGTTCTAACTCCACAAAACCATGGGAAGCTTGTGAGGATCAAGTGAAAATTGCTAAACAAGTTAGAGCGAAAAAAGAGAGTGTATGGAGAAGGGAGAAAAAAAGAAAAAAAGAGAGAAACCTTGAGTGAGGGGTGCGAATCCAAAAAAAAATAAAACCTATCCTAACAATTAATACTTGCATATAGTGGTGGTAGCGCGTCCATAGAGTTTGTTAAATTTATTTCTACAAAGGATTAACGAGGAAAAAAAAAACGAAGGGGGGTTTTGTTTGTGAATCAAATAAGTTAAAACGGATAGAAAATTGGATATTGTAAAACCCTACCCAAAGAATAAAGATATTTTAAATTTGGGAAATTTGATCATCGATGAAAATGTTTTCTATTTTTATTTCTTGAAATGGTTATGGTTATTAAAAAGCTCTAACAACCTATCTCTCCGACTTCCTCATAATAAAAAGAAGTCTTGATTATTTCTCTTAGTTTAGACAATCCTGGGAAAGGGCCTTAGGATTTAATTCCCAATAGATTAAAATCTAGAGGACCACCAAATTTCTGCCAGTAGATTATAAGCAACCATTTAAACTGATCACCACCCCCTTTTACAGAATTGATCTCTTTTTATACCAAACATGTTATTGCTCACTAAGACAGAACAATAAAACAATTACGGATTTGAGTTATTTGGGAAATATTTAACTTGCTAATTGGTAGAAGAGTCTATTCATCCCAATCAAAAAAGATAATAAGAAAAAACGATCAAAGATATAGAATCCCCAAAACAAAAATAGAGTAAATACAAGTAAATTTAGCCCTCACAATTGGGGAAAATTTAAACATCTATCCCCTTTGGCTAGAAAAGTAGTTTAGCTACACATGTTCATCAATAAAAAAAAAAAAAAATAAAAAAAACAAGCCCTGTTTTCGGCTCCCGGCTTCCCTCCCCCTTTTCCTTCTTGTTTCCAAGATGAACCAAGATTCCCGATTCAAAAGTTCTCTCCCCCTTAGGGTTGGTTCTATTTTATTGTTAGGGGATGGCATGTGATTTTTTGTAGCAAGATACGGAAATATCTTCCCTTTTTTCCAAAAAGTTTTCGAGAAGTGAATCTTCGTCTGTAGCACCCCCTCCCACAGGGCCGGGGTCAAGCCGTGCCTTCCTCGTGCATAACCACTTTCATTGTTGATTGAAAGCAATCATACAAATTAAAACCTTTTTTACTTCGACTCTTCCTTGCGTAAATTAGGCAAGTGCCCCTATCGATTAAAGATATAGAGTTTAAGCACGGATATCGTTTCCTCGGGATTACAAGTACTAATACTAACCTCAAACCCCGACTATCTAACCGCCAATTTCGGGTGAATTGATTTAAAAAAAATTACCTAAATTAAACTAAATTATTAATAGAAAGAAATAAATGGAATAAACAATGTTTTAAATTATAAAATTCAATGTTCCAACGCGTACCCCACCTTTTCTACTCACAAATTTACTATGCAACTTCAACCCTTTAGAAAAACTAAAAAATGAGTACTGTTTATCTCTGACCCGGGGCTTTAAACATAATTTAATGTTTTTCCAAAATCACTCTCCAATCTACCCCTATTAACAAAGACCCTCTTTTATTAAAACAATCAAAATTTGCATGATTATA
Source organism: Laguncularia racemosa (assembly GCA_037954665.1). NCBI lineage: Eukaryota > Viridiplantae > Streptophyta > Magnoliopsida > Myrtales > Combretaceae > Laguncularia > Laguncularia racemosa. Next base: position 111,705 of record JBBMOL010000443.1, read on the forward strand.
CCAAAACCCCCAATTAGATTAATCATTATATCCAACTAATACGAAAAACTTATTTTTTCTTCCCTAGTTTGAAAACAACCTTTTACCGATTATGTTATTCAAAAAGATTTCCCCAATCAACTTATCAGAAATCTGAAATCTAATGCTCCAAAAACAAATCAACAATATTTAAAAAACAACATGGAGAAATCAGAGATCCCAAATCGTCATTAATTTTGCAATAAACCCTTTTAAAATAGAAAATCAACTTTGTAAGATTTGGGGTACGAAAAAATTAGACAGATTTTTTAAAGGAATAACAAAACGAAAAAATCAAATCCAGTGTAAAAACCTTCTAAAATTTAAAAGCTCAAAAATTTCATTTGATGTTGTTGTTCCCAAAATTCCAGGATTGTTTTCTCCTTTTTCCCCTTTTTTCTCTTCTTCAAAGAACTTTTTGTACCTACGGTAGTTTCCCTTCTGGTGTAAAGATACCTTCAAATTGGACAAAAAGATTTAAAGATATCTTTCTTTATAGACTAGGGTCATATACAGGGGCGTGTAGATAAACCGTGTATCTCTCTGGCAGTGAATTTGGGGCGTATATATCCCCACCCCCGTTTGAAATAGCCGTTTTTCTCTGTTTTCTTTGTTCTTTGTACCGGTTGATTACACGGGTGGAAACCCAAACCCGTGTATCCTCCTCAAGTTTTACTATGCACGGGGGGCTTACCGAGTGGTATTCCAACCGGATGGTTGCCCTAAAAACTTTCTTCCAGTGATACACGTCTGATAACGGGGTGTATCCGAACCGGAATCTCCTTTTTCCCCCAAGGGCCCTTGTAAAACCGGTGATTTCCTTTTAACTTCAAAGCATTCCCTTTTTACTTCTTTTTCTCCAATTCGTTTTAAATTTTAAATACTTTTCATCAAATCCCCTTTTCCCCACCCCTGAACATGAAATAAAATAATTAAGCACATTCTTATATTTTCACCCCCAATTATCTAAAAATTTTGACTTAATCACTCTAATTAAAGAGTTAAAATGATTTATAAAAATTTCCCAATTTAACATTTGCTTGCCCTCAAGCAAATTACACATATGGCGTCTAAAATTCTCAAAATTCTAAAACTCAGGAAGAAATTGAATCTTTAAACCCCATTTAAAAACCAGGATAGCCCCATTTTCCACAATTCGCCTTTTTATCCTAAATCTTTTTAAGCACTTGTATTCAAAATACCAATATAGATTTCCCAGTATTAACCCAAAGAAAGTGAAATTTTCCCCTTTACATTTAACCAAAAAAAAATTTAAAGATCGTTAAATCATAGAACTCGGGCATATACTCATTTATTTCCGGGATTTTTTCCCTTTTTTGGATTGGATTTCAACCTTTTTAGTCCCTTTTCTTAGTAAATTTAACCCATGAAAGAACTTTTAATCGAAAATTTTCCGGGTCGTCCCCAAGTTAACGAGACCCCCCTCAAGCATAGAGGGCGTCCCTCGGTTTTTTGTTCGGGTTGATTAACTAATCAATTTTTTTTTTTTTTTTTTGTGAGTAAGAGCGGTTTCCTTGGCCGTAAGTCCCAGCCCAAAAGATTTTTTGGCTACTAATTTAAGAACCCCCTTCGAACCTCTCCCACTAAATCAAAAAATCTAATTTAAACCCTCATTTAGTTCGTTTTCTGGGTTTTTTACCATAACCTTGTAGAACTTTCAGCCAATGATCCCGAGTTTACACCCAAGTCAATAATGTTATTCCCCAAAAAGGGCACCCCTCGGACTTAATTACTCGATCAATGAACCCATTCTAAAACTATTTGTTATTGTTTTTTCTTTTTTTTTTTCAAAAAATTACTCCCAAATTTTGTGTTCTACCCATTTTTTTGTGGGGGAAAGTCCCCAAGCTAAGTATCACTTTTCCTTCTTCAAATTGAAAAAATCAAACCCAAAATTGAAAAAAAAAGCCTAAAAACAATAAGTCTCCCTAATGGATCCCATACTAAACTCTAAAAGTAAAGGAATACAAAATAAAGAATATACAAAATTCAAAAAATTTCCCAAAATGCTGCCTATAAAAGGGAAATTTTATGTTTCCGGCAACTATTTCTTCATCATTAAGCTTCCCAAAATGTTATTTAAAACAAAAAAATTTGGCATCTAAAAGCCCCAAAAGTTCATTGCTCTTGTGATATCTTTCTTTCTTTCTATTCCCTTTCCAAACTAAAACCAGCATTCCCCCCCCCCAAATTTCCCCTCAAAGTCAAAAGGGAAAAGAAAAAAAAAAAAAGGGAAATAAAGGAAAAAGAAAACTAAAACCCCCTGAAAATCATATGTGGCAAGTCATTTACAGGGAAACTCCATTAAAGGCAAAACCCTTAAATCACCTTTAGATCATCATTTCAACATTCATCAGCCCACAAAAGTCTAAATGGGTATAGAAAAATTAAAAACAAACACAAAAAAGCGAAATAAAAAAAAATGTTTACCCAAAAAAACAAATAAGCATAAGTCAATATATCCAAGTTTATCACAGATAGTCAAAGTCACAGCGAATAGTCAAAAAAAATAATTCAGGGTTAGATAGAAAAGTTAGAAATAGTTGGGGAAAAATAGTCTATCCTTCTCAGAAAATGTTTCTTCCGTCGGACTTTTCCTCCAAACCATTGTCCTTATGGCGTGGGGGCTTTCCTCTGATGGGCAGTGGGAGAACGTCCTCCCTCAGTATCCTCTTCCATCTTAATCATTTTCCCTTACGGCCAAAAAATAATTCTAAATTTTAAAAAATTTTAAAAATTTATTAAAAATCCCCCCCTTTTTTTTTTCCCTTTATATCTTCTTTCTCTCTTCGGCTTTTTTTTTTTTTCCCCCAATCACGCATACTGAGAAACCCTCTAGCATTGACAGGAGGGAAGGTTCAGCCTGCAGTTGTGGTTCTCTTCTTCCTTTCCCTATTCCTCTTCAGCCCCAGCGTAAATTTGGTTGGAAAATTCCCCAAATGCTTAATCCTGGCCTTAACTTCAGAGATCGCCCAATGAAACACTGGGTCTCGATGGGGGAATAGACCCAGATTTTCAAATTCTAAAAATTAGGCCCCGGGGAAACCCCTTTCGGTCCTTTATCTGCCTGGGTGAAGAAAAAAAGCAAAAAAAACCCCCAAATTTTGATGGGGGGTTTCCAAATGCATGGCCCACAATGAAAAATTCTAGCATTAACAACGCCCTCTGAATCGATCCTCCCAGGGTAGGCGGCCATATGAAAGTAGGATATGATGTACTCTATTTCTCAGTTGGGGGCCCTTGGTGTGAGAGGCATGTAGGCCCAATACTATACCGAGTCCAAAAAAAGGATGAGTTCGCGGGCCCCACAAAACCGGAAGGGTCGAAACTCGGGGGTTTGAAAAAAACCCCCATCAATATCCCCATAGCCCTATGAACTCAGTTTTGGACATCTTATGGTATCACCCGGGGGCCCAGAAACTCAACTTCATTTCTTACCCCAGCATTATTGTTCCTGAGATCTTGAAGGTGGCTAAAAAAAGTAAAAATTTAACTCCCCTTTTTTAAAAAGTTTTCTTCGATCAGAACAAGTGAAACTGGCTGGGTCACTAAGACCCTCTCAAATTTTTGGGACCAAAAAAAAAACTTTCAAAACGTCCATCCAACACCACTTTTGGGTTTTGATGCCCTTTTTTTTGACTTATATAGGGTAAAGAGTTCTTTACCCTTCTCTGAATATTTACAGGGTAGAAAGCTTCAGTTTGGGCCCTTAAAACCCCGTTTCGGGATCGACTTTTTTTCTTCTTTTGACAACGTCTTGATGCTGGCATCTAAAAGGGAAAAAGCAAACTTGATCATATCAAGAATAAAAGATCAAAAACAAAAAGCCGTGGTAATACATAAATAACCACATCGCAAACAAGGAACTCCACCTTAGCATCAGGGAAAAGCACGAAAAATCATAAAAATTTAAAGGTTTCCGTATCATACATGGTTCTTGGGACGGGATGTTTTGTAGCCATGTATATCAGAAATCCCGAAAAATTTGAAAAACAAACTCAAAAATGGCGTGATTGCAAGAAATTAGAAGAATCATAATCCTGACAAATGGGTTTAAAAGAAAAACCCCTTTAGAAGAAATCCAAAATACTTCCAACAAAAGGATAAAGATGAATGGTTCAAACCCTAGATTTCTAATCCAAACAGAAATCGAGAATGGAGAATGGAAAAATTTCACAAATCGCATAAAAAAAAATCATCCATATCTAAAAAAAAGCCAAAGGGTTTTTTAAATCCTCCACATGTATAACACCCAAATTTCAAGGAAATCTAAAATTTGAGTGGAAAATAAGAGGGAAAAGCAAGAAAAGGAAAAAGAATGAAAAAGATCTTCCCTTTTTCAAAGCAAGGGAGGGGGAAACCAAAAGGGAATGGAAGGGGAATTTAAGAGAGAAAAGATTTTTTGTGAGATGTACTGAAAATGGGGGGTACGGTTATAAAAAAGGGGTAAAATCCCCGAAAAACCACGGTCCCCAACACGGGCGTTTTAAATGCGCCGTGTATAGGCCAAAGCTGGAAAGCCACGGTATAACACAGGGGCCGTGTTATACAACCGTGTACCCCTCGATTCTAGTTAGAAAACTTACCTCTCATACACGGCGGACACACCCCCTTGTTAGCCGGTATTCCTCTAGGGCCGCCCCCCCATACACGGATTTGAAAAAGCCCCTTTTCCCCTTTACCCGTGTTACCTTGTTCAAAATTTCCCTTGGTATCCGTCAGGAAAAAAGGCGTGTGTTTTGACCGTGTATTACTTGGGGTCCCGTTCTCTCTACACGGGCGGATACCCCCCGTGTATGTCATGTGTTCTCCAAAGGGTTAAAAATTTTCCCCTTCTCTTGTTTATTTTTTAAAGTCCATCCCCAAAAGCTTCTTCTAATACTCCTCTGCAAAATTTTGGGAAAAAAAATAACAAATATGGTGATAACCCCAAAACAAAAAGAAACGTACCTAATTGCATGGGTTGCCCCCCTAAAGCGTTTTTGTTTAAGGTTTTTTGCTCGACGAAAGAAGTCCTTGTGTTTAAAGTCACCAAGGGGGGGAGTTAAACCCTCTTGGCCCTTTTCCCCCCTTGAGTCCCAAAAAAAAACTTCGGCGGCCATTTCCCTTGAAAGTGTGCCATCCGGGTTTTCCAATTGCGCTCCATGGGGAAAAGACTTTGTGTACTTTGAATGGTCCAGACATCGCGATCTCAACTTGCCGGGAAAAAAAGTTTCACCCGGGGGTTTTGAAAAGAAACGTGATCTCCCTCACGGAAATTGTTTCGGATGAGAATCCGCTGGGATGTCCTTTTCACCCCTCTTTATAAATGCGATGTTATCAAGGCCATCGCGCGCCATTATCGAGTTCGTTCAAAAGAAACTTCCTCTGTTTTCCCAAAAGCTTCTAGTCCCTGTTTAGAGTACGCTAGCCCAAAAACTCGATGTTCCAAATCCACTGGGAGGTGGCAAACTTTCCCAAAAATTCGGTATGGGTGGGACCCAAAGGAGTTTTGAATGCAGTCCTGTGGGGCCCACAAAGATCGTCTGTTTTTTGACCCTCCCTTAGGGGGCTCCCCTGTCTTTCAAGAATTCTTTTGAGTTTCCCGGTTTTAAATTCCACTTGACACTAGTTGAGGATGATAGGGGGGGTTTCTAATCTATGGGTGACTCCTCCTTCAGCACTTTCTCCTTGCATATTACGAAAAGTGTTCCCCTCCAATTAAAGCCCCTGTGCTCCAAACTTTGAAAAAAATTTCTTTTAAAAATTTCACACACTCTGGATCATTGGTGGACAAAAAATTTGGGGGTTTACCCTTGACACATAATCACTACCCCGGTAATACTTATTCCCGAAAAAATTTTGGGAAAAAGGGCCCCCGAAACGATCCCCAACGTGAAGATCTACCCCAAAAAAAGAATTTTTGTGGCATCTCACATTTTGATATCTACCCCCAAAGTTGGACCCCAATGTCTTTAAAACTGAAGGGGTCTTTTAATATCTTGGCCCAAAAAAATCCGGGTTCCAAAACCCTTTTGGGCTATCAATCCACTAAATGACCCCCAGTTGGCCCGGGTGACAGTCTCAAAAACCTTCCCTTCTTTCTCTTAAAACATTAATCACACTCACAAACCAAAAAAATTTTCCTCCCAAAAAAATCTTTAAACTAACAAAAACCCTTTTTTTTTTCAAACTTTTTCACTAAACTTTCAAACAAAATATTACAAAATCCCCAAAAACCCCAAATCAATTCCCCCTTACCTCTTAATCTAATAACCTTTCTAAAAAAAACCACAACCCCCCCCACCACCCCAAACCCCAACAAAAAAAACAACAATTCCCCCCCCTTTTTACCCCAAAAACCCAAACTTTTTTAAACAAACCACCAACCTTTTTTTTTTTTTTAAAAAAAAAAAAACCAAAACATAAAATTATTAAAAAAAAAAATAAGACCGAAATTTTCAAAAGCAAAAAATTACAGCAAGAGTTCCTTTTCGTCGTGGTGTAGTTCTCTTGAGCCCCGTGAGGGTCTTGCTAGCATAATAATAGGCAAAAGTCTTTTCCCCCCTTTTCCCAAAACGCTCCAACAGCCAAAAACACTTGCTCAACATTAATTCGAAAGGGGGATCCAATCGGAGCCAAACCCTGAAGGTGCTTTGGGAAAAAAATTTCCTTTAACTTATGAACGCTTTAAGGCATTCTGGGGGAATTTTAAAAAGGAGTCCCCTTTTTTACCCCTGTAACGGGGGGCTATTTTAGAGAATCCTTAATTTAACCCCTATAAAAGCCAGCATGCCTAGGAAATCCGAATGGTCTTACTGAAAAAGGAGGGGAAATTTTGCAATTTTTCCACCCTTTGCACATCCCCTTCGATTCCCCTTTTGAAAATTTATGGCCTAGAACAATACCCCCCTTCACCCTGAAATGACATTTCTCCCAATTAAAACAGATTTGTCTCTTCACATCGAATAAACCCCTCTCCAAATTTTTGAGCAAGAATCAAAGGAATCACCAAAGACAGAAATCTCCTAAGATTCCATAAAAGTCCTTACCAAAACTCAAAGTGGCTGCATACACCATTGAAAGTAGCCGGGGCGTTGCTTTAACCCAAAAGGCATGGCCCCTTTTGCGAAAGTTCGTGGGCAGGTAAAGTGTCTTTTTTGGTCTCAGGAGCGATTTTGGGTCTAAAAAATCCCGAATACCGTCTAAAAAAAAAGTAGAATAGAGTCCTGTAACCGCCTACATTTGATCCACAAAAAGGGGGGGGGAAGTGATCCTTTCGATTGCCCATTCAGCATCTTAATCAATGCACACACCCCCATCCCGTACAGTTCTCTGGGTTCCATTCGTTCCTTTCAGGGGGGCCACAGTCATTCCCCCTTTCTTGGTCCACTTAACGGGGTTAGCCAAAAACGTCGGAAATAGGGTAGATTAAACCCCGATCCAAGAAACTAATCACCCCCTCTTGACCACTTTTTTCTGTTGGGTTTTAAACCTTTTTTGAGGTTGCACCAAGGGTTTTAAATCCTCCTCCCAAAGGATCTTATGGGGGCAAAAAGAAGGATTAATCGCTTTATATCGATATTTTAAAACAAGGCATCTTGTGCTCCTTAAAAAAACCCTTAGTAAAACTATCCCTTTGTTCCTTGTCAGACCGCGAAAAAGACGGGATTTAGAGTCGGCCTCCAAAAAGGCATTTCAAGGTACTCAGGGAGTTGCTTCAAATCAAGTTCTGGGGGTTCCTCTCGACGGTTTCAAACTTTCTCTTTACTACCCCAACTTCTCAACCCCCTTTTTACAAATACTTCCTCACAAGCTTCCCGATGAGCTTTCCATTTGAAACTCCACATTTTCACTCCTTCATCACACCGCTATCAAAACTCAATTCAAGAGGGTTCTACAATAAATCTTGCATAAAACTCATTACCGACCGTCAACCAATTATAGCATAACATGTTTGTCGGCGTTTAAAGTTTGTTCAGAGCTAGGGTTTTCACCACTATTCATCCTCCCCCACTCCAAAACTAAACTTTCCCTTGCCAAATCAATAACTTTTTGCAGTGGCTAAAAAAAGGTCGTCCAAAAAACAGGGGACCTCCACCTTTTCATTCATAAAAGGATTACAAATAATAGGAAGATAAAGTTTTTTCCCCAACCAGGACGTCCTCAATGTTCCTTAGGGGCTTTGATGACGATTGCCCAAATTTAAATCATCCTCGTTTGCTTTGGTCTCCCAAATTCGTTGCTTGAACAATTTAGTATGGCATCAGGTTTATGCTCGCCCCCAGATCCCCCAAAGCTCCTCCCTCGGTGTTACCTATTAGCTGGAAATGAAACTACCTGGGTCCTTTAGCTTTTTGGGAACTTGTTTTTTAAAAATGCCGAACACTCAGCTCCAACAAAGCAGTAAGATATCTTCCCCCAAACCCTTTCTTATTTAGAGAAATCCTTAGAATTTTGCGTACCTAGGCATCTGCGCAGGTTTTCCCCAAAAAAGGGATTTGATAGTAATTGTTTAAACAAATTTAGAAAAAATTATTAAGGCTCTTGATTCTTTCCTTTTCAAATGTCCGGTACGGAATTTGGAGGCTTTTATGGCTGAACAGTGGTGCTTTAAATTTCCCCTTTAACACACTCTTTCTCTTTGATTCCTCACCCATGTTCCTTCTCAGCACCCCCTTCTTCTTTTTTCTCAAACCCCCTTTTTTAGCGCAACCCCTTTCACTCCAATGTGTAGATTTCTTCCTTACCGCTCCTTTTTAGTCATGCCCTTTTCCCGTTCCCAGGATTGGGTTCGGTGTTTCCGGGGAAGGTCCTTGCGGTCTTTCTGAAAGAATTTTTGCAATTTTTCCCACCTGAGTTTCCAAGTTATGAAAGGACCCCATGATCCCCTTGGGCCCCTGGGTTGTTGGCGTTGCTCGGGGTTTGGGTGAAAATTGGGGATCATGTCTTAGATTGGGCTTTTTTCTGGAAGAGGTGGTGCAGGAGGCCTTTGGGTCCCGGTGCAGGTGCATTCCCCAAGGGAAATTTTGGTTCCCAGAAAATTGGGGGGATTTCCCAACCCGGTTATAGGGTTGCGTAAGGGTTTTTTCTGAGGGCCCTTTTAGGGTTACCCACTAATCAATTTCTTGTATCCCTTTTCCGAAATCGGTGGAACGGGTTGGGTAATATAGGGGGGGTGCAATATTGCCCTCGCATCGCCTTTCTAGCTAGAGCATCGACCCCTTTGCCCAATGGTGGTCATCATTTTCCCCTTCATGAACACCTGCCCTTCGGCTTTCTCTGGCTTTCTCCCTTGGGTGGTTTTCTTGGCCCTGTTCTAAAAAATTTTAAAATCTCTTTTGGATCTTTACTCAAGTGTGCCACCAGCAGCGCATCTGGTTTGTCGGTCGGATAGTTTAAACCCAATAGAAAGTTTGGGGTTGAACCCGTTAGGCATTGGGGGTGTGGGCACCCCCTAAGCAAGTCCTTAAATCGCAAACCCAAACTTTGGGGTGGCTCATTTTCCAAGAAGGGGCGATGTGATATATTCCTCAACCTGGCAGTTTTAGAAGGCGGGAAAATAAATTTTCCAAAAAAAGTTTCCCCCAGCTGGGTTAAGTCGTGATGGGTCCGACCCAAAAAACTGAACCCCTGCCTCGCTTTTTCTCAAAGGAAAGGAAAACCCGACACAACTTTAGGCCTCAAAAAGGGCACCCCGTTGTTTTAAAGGAACACAGTTCTAGGAAAATTGAATTGAGCTGGGGGGCCCCGTTAGGTAAACCACAATTGGCATTGATTTTGGATCATATTCATTGTGAGGCCCTTTACTTCAAAGTTGTTGGCCTCTATTCAGGCATCACTTACACATCCGGTACTACCCAAATAGGCCTGGTACAACCATGGTTTCCCAGTTGTCCCCCATTGCTCAGTATGAGATTCGTGCTGTTCCTGATTGATATTTTATCTACTGAATTCTCACTCCACTCAGAAGTAGTTCCTCTTCATCACGCGGGTTTAACACTCTTTAATTTCCTTTGATTTTCCCATCAAACCTCGGTGAATTCAAGGAGTTTACGAAGAATCCTTTTCTAAAATGCAAAGAAAACCAATTAATTAGTTCCCCTTTTTTAAAAGTAAAACCCAAGGGGAAAAAAATGATAAGAGAAGAAAAGGGCAACCCGACGGCGCCAAAAAATTGTTGATTGAAATCCAATCATACAAAATTTTAAAATCCTTTTTTACCCGACTCTTCCTTGCATCAATTTGGCAAGTGCACCTACGATTACGATAAGAGTTTAAGCACGGATATCGTTCCCCCAGGGCTTAATACTATTTTTAAAATCAAACCGAATCTAACCGCACAATTTCAGGTGAATTGATTTAACCAAAATTTTCCCAAAATTTTAAAAAAATTATTAAAAGGAAAAAGAAATCAATGGATACAAACAATGGTTAATTTTTAATTCAATGTTCCAACGCTTACCCCCTCTTAACCCATCTAATTTCTTGCAACTTTAATCCCTTTGAAAACTAATTAATGATACTATACCCCTTTACCCTGGGCATCTAACACTAGTTAATGTTTCTTCCAAAATCACTAACCCTAATTCTGCCTATTAAAAAAGTCCCCCCTTTTATTTTAAAAAATCAGAATTGATGATTATACCAAACCCCAAATTTGTTTAAAACATTACATCTAATCTAATACGGAAAACTTATGCTTTCTTCCCTTATTGCATAAAAGCCTTTTTATCCCATGTATGTCTATTCAATAAGGATTTCCCAATCAAAATTTCAGAAAAACAATGTAATTTAAAGCTGGCCAAACATCAAATCAAAAATATTAATAAACAAATGGATAAATCAGGATGCTCAATTCTTAATTTGAATAAACCTAATGTTACATAGTAATCAGCTTTCGTAAGATTTGGATACGAAATAATTAGCTAAAAAGGTTCTCAAGGAATAAAAAAAAAAAATTCAAAATGTGTGAAACATTCTAAATTAAAACTCGAAAATTCCTTTTATGTTTTTGTTCTCCAAAATTCCAGGATGGTTTTCTGCCTTCTCTACTTTTTTTTTCTTCTTAAAGACGACTATTTATACCCACGGTACTTCCCCCTCTGGCGGGAGAATATCCTTCAAATAGATGAAAGATTAAGATATCTTTTTCCCTTTGATAGAAAACGGTCTACTAACGGGGTGTAGATAAACCGTGTATCTCCTGGTCAGTGAACTGGGCATTATAACCACACGGCCCTTTGCAATGCCGTGTTATCTTGTCTTCTTTTTTCTTGCCGATTGATTTCAGGGTGTGTAACCAACCCTGATCCTCCTCAATTGTTACTGGGACGGGTTTGGGTTACACGGGGGTTTTTATTCAACGTGTATGGTCTGTCCTAAAAACCTCTTCTTTCCAGCTGATACACGGGTTTTAAACGGGCGTGTATTCGAACGTGTAACTCCTGTTCCTTCACACGGCCCTTTGTAAACCGTGTGACTTCCTTAACTTTAAAAACTTCCCTTTTTCTTGCTTTTATCTCCATTGTCTTGAATTTTAAATACTTTTCATCAAATTATCCTTTTCCACACTTGAACAGAAAAATAAAACAATTAAGCATCATTAAATTTTTTTTTTCACGCCCTTATTTAAAAATTGACTTAATCATCTCCAATTATAAGAGTTAAATGATTTACAATCATCTTTTGTGTCCAGTGTGAACGCGGTACACCCAGGCTAGATTTTCAACCCTGCCCTTCTTGTGCATGATCTACAGTCTTATCCTTGGCTTTTCGTTCCACCACGGGCCCCGCACGGTTTCCCCCGGCTGCCACCACGGCCCGGGCCCCCAAACCGTGTCTCTCTCTAGAAAGTCTATATTTTCCCCCTTTTGTGCAGTGTGTAACACTTTTAAAACCTTAGCCCTGCTTTAACCCCGGGTTCCCCCTACGTAACGGCCGTGTACTTCAACCGGTATCTTCCCATGATTTAAAACCAAGACAGGCCGTATCTTCAATCTGGGTGTAAAACCTTTTTTTGAAACCCAATTGTAGATGACTTCTCTATTTTTCTTGAATTAGCATCCTTGACTCCCTTTAACCCGATTTATACCATAATAGAATTAAGTACCATTTCCTTATGATTTCTATAAAATCAATAATAATTTAACACAATTTATACTATAAAGATTGAGTATAAAATGGCTCTATCAGTGAGCCATAAGGGAAGAGAGTTTGAAACACTAAGAGGAGAGAAAATTACTAGAAAAAGTGAGGTTAAGAGTATAATGTTGGCGAGGAAACAACTACTTGTACTTATGTACATGGATGTTTATTTTACTTATACTGACACTAACCTTTCGTTGCCTAGTATAGGTGTTTTCTATTGGCTTTGTGACAGGTACAGATGGCATAAACCGTAGATGAGAAGAAATTGGATGTGAGCTAGGAGTGGGCAATACCAAAGGGACGTATCAAAAACCGTGCTTTATCTAGGTAGAAAGGTTTGGGCGCATTTGAGCAAAGAAAGATTTGCACCGCAACAAAAGCCTAAATTACATCTTAGAGGAGAGGGACTTTTCTAAGTCTTAGAGCGCATCAATGACAACACCCACAAGATTGATTTGTTGAGTCACTATGGTACTGTAAGTGTAATTGTAATGTTTCTAATCTAACTTTTTATAATGCACATGATTTGAGGACGAATCTTTTCGAGGAAGGAGGGAATGATGAGGATCATCTAGCACTTAAGAAGACAGAACCAAGGACTTAAGATCCATTGCAAGGAATTGGAGGACCAATGACCTAAGCTAGAGCAAAGAGTATAAATGATGCTCTACAAGGACTAGTTATGGACCTACAAGCCAAGGAATCAAATTACATGAAAGGAGAACCAACACCTATTAATGTAATTCCTGTTTCCATGGAAGAAAAGCAAGGATTTGAAATTCTAGAATAAGAAAATATTATATATTGAAACCGAAATAGAAAGGGAATTTGCGGGTTTGTTGTTATATTTTTTTAGTTATTTTTTTTTGTTTATAATTTATATTATTTAGTTGCCTACTTAGTTACATGAGGATAAGGAAAAAAATAGATTAGGCAACTTAGGTTTTCCATGTTCTTATATGACTCTATAGAAGCCGTGCATGGGCCTGCCATGAAGAACATCTTTGATATATGAAAAACACTTTTTTCGTGAGTAAAACGAAAACCACTTTTTGTTCTTTTGCAAAAGAACTTTTCTATAGAATTCTTAAATTGAATTACTAGGAATACTTATTGATAACTTAGGTTACAGTTAACGGGTTTAATTGGTGTCTATTTACGCATCGCTTATTTAAGATGATCCTCGAGGTAATTGAAACCAACTAACATCATCAAGGTTCTAGGTTTAACATACTTAGGTTTTCCCGCATCACTTATCAAGCTTTATTAGGGCGATGGAAAAAATCACTAAGACTCACCTTATGGGTTATTCATGGACCGACCTAAACCAGTGATGAGTTGAATCGATGAATCCTACTGAAGAGCTAGCTTGTTGAAGATTATTTTGTACTTATAATTTATTTCTTTGAACCATTTATGTTGTAAGTTTTTAGGACATTTTATTTGGGTTGTATTTTGTGTTTTTAGGACCGGCCACCCCATAATGGCAAGTTGTAATTTCCTAGTCATTTTAACCCTAAAGGGAACAAGTATAAATACTTGCTTAAGTAAGGTTTTGGGAGGGGAGAATACACTTGACATTTTCTGCAAAACTTTCATGAGATATTAGGGTTTGTCCTAAGATTTCATAGGACTCTTATCAATTTCAACCCAATTGGAATTGTGGCGAGTTTGCAACCTAGTGAATTGTGAATAATATCAATTCCCTAAGTTGGTTTCCTTTTCATAACTAGTGTGTTATATCTAGTGTTGATTAGGGTGGTTCTTGTTATGATTTTGGTGTTAACCATAGATCAAAATCCATTCATATATATGTTATCAAATTGATTGGATTTATATCTTGATATTACCTTTAATTTTATCTTCCATTGTTTGTGTGCATTTCTGAATTCTTGAAGAGGAGTTCATGGCCTTTTTTTGTGTTGTTGTGATTTGGATTCTTGTTCATCTTATGTAGATAGCTTAATTCCATTGATCATTATTTCATTTGGTATAAGATTAATTTTAATCACAAATCGAAACATAAGCAATTTTTAGGGTTCACGCCATTTGATCAAAGTTGATTCGTTTTTTTTTTTGGAATTGTGATTAGGAGTTGTTCCATTAGTTTGATTGCATATGTTTGGATCCCCTTCTAAGCATATCATCTTTTGGAATTAGAGCTTTATCATACTTTGACATTTAATCTTAAATCCCATCCTTGTTTGTAAAATTTTGGTTTTAAAATTAAAGAATTGGGGGGCCCCTTTACCAATTAAACTAATTGCCCTTTGCCATTGTGAAATTTGGGGTCTTTAAAAAGGGATTTTGTGTGTTTTTCCCCAACTCACTTTTAAGCACTCTTTAAACCCCCTCAATAACTTTTTTAAAAAAAAACGGTGGGGTGGTTTGAAGATAAACCCAAATTGAAAAATTTTTTTTTGGCCCCTCCCTCATGAGTTTGTTTTTTATAGGTTCCCTAAATAGATAGCCAATACCCCCAAGTTTTGATAGTGTTTTAAGTGCCCTTCCGACTCAAAAACTTGAAAGATGGGTGAAAAAATTTAGATTTATTTTTTGATTTAAAAACCATAGATTAGCAAAAAAAAATGTTAAGATTTAGATTTTATTTTTTTTCCCAAAAAAAACCCTTTTTTCCTTTTAAAAACCCTCATTTTGAATGTTTTTTTTTTTAATGATTTTAAAATATCTAATTTCAAATTTTAAACAAAGGGGAAAATATCAAACCCCTCATGTTGGGGCCATCACATGAAAAATAAGAGGTTTTTTAAGCATTTCCATTAAACCCCCTTTATTTAAACTTTTTTTATTGGAAAAAATTAAGCAAATGATAACAAAATAAAAATAAAACCAAAAAAATTATAAAAAAAAAACATTAAAATTCCCTTGAACAAACCCCAAAAAAATTTTAAAAAAATCCCTTGAAAATTAATTATAGTTAGGGTTTTTTTAAAATAAACTTTCATAAATTAAAATTTGGGACAAAAACATTCTAATCTAAATTATTAAACAATTTTAATTTTTTTTTTTAAACCAAAAAATTGCAAAAACTTTAAAAATTTGGGGAAAAACCTTTCCCCAAAAAAACAAATTATTAAAAAACCAAAAATTAAATTTATCTAGTAAATTTAAAAACCATGAAAGCAAAACTAACAAAAAATAGAAGACAAAAATGTTTGAAACCCCAATGGCTTTCATTAGCCTTAAGAAAAAGAAAAAAATAGTGACAGTTTCAACAACAAAAAATTTTCCAAAACTCATCATTCAAAAAAAAACCAAACCCAAAATTGCATTTTTTAAAAATTTTTGTAGAAAACTAAAATAAAAACAACTTCCCAAATTTCACCTTTCCCCTTTTTTTAAAAACCAAAGTTCCCCCACAATAAGTGGATGAAAAAATTCTACAAAACATGCCCAAAAAAAACCTTTGGGAAGACTTTCCTAACCCTCATTTTCTGGATAATAATGATGACAAAAATTTTAGTTGAAATGAAAAGCAAAACACGAAAAAGTAAACAAACCAAAATTTTTAATATAACAAAATTTTTCCCCAAAACAAGTTTTAAAAATTTTAAAATTTACCTTTTTTTAAATTTAATTAAAAATTTTGGGGTTTTGATTTTAGCATTTTTTAAAATTTAAATTTTTTTTGAATTTTAACACCCCTAATCGGAAAGTTTTTGGAAAATTTATATTTGTTTAGTATGTTAACATTGATTTGAGCAAACTTTGCTCAATTTTTTTTCTAAAACTTATTAAATTCATCTACGAATTACCACATCAGCAAATAATAACATTTAAAAATTTTCCCAAAAAATTTTTGGAAACCAAAATTTTTGCTTTCTTAACCCCGGGAAAGGAGAAAGAGTGGTTTTTTCTTACAACAAAAATTTTCCCAAATTTTATCTTTTTCTTTTAAACAATAAAAGGGTTGCATTGCTAAGTTTTTAAGTGATTCGATGAAAAAGCCCCTTCCTTTTTCATTTTTCCCCCCCCTAAAAAGGGCAGATTTTTATGGCAACAAGTAGACGTAGGACCCCCCCCAAAAACCCTCCCCCAAAAAATCTTTTGAAGATTTTGGACCCACATTTTTCTAGACTTTTCATTTAAATACATTCTATAAAAAAACGATGTAGGGGGGGTTTTCCCTTTGAAAAGGGTAGCCCAAAGGTTTAAAATGCATAACTACTTGATTGGTGCTTAAAATCAAGATTAAGCACAAAAAAAACCCAATTTTTGAAAGACAATTTAAACAGTAAAATAAAAAAACCCCCTATTTCCCAACTTTTTGTGCAATTCCCCCCAAATATTTATGAACTGGTCCTTCAAATAATGGCGGATCAATTTTTTTTTCCCAAAGGTTTTTTTATAGCTTTTGATCCCCAAAATTATGATTTTGCCTAAAATGGGGTTTAAGCACATGAAATTTGGAAAAAAAATTAAAAAATCCTCAATGGCTAGTTCTATTTCTGAAAATTTAGCAAAAGTCCCTCAAAACCCTACTTAAGAAGTATTTATACTTGCTCCCTTAGGGTTAAAAAGTCTACAAAATTACAACTATACCACTTTAGGATGGCCGGTCTTAGAACTCAATTACAACCAAATAAAAAGTGTTTTAAAAGCTTACACATAAATAGTCTAAAGAAATAATTACAAATAAAAATAGTCTTCATCATGTTAGCTCTTCTATAGGATTCGTCGGCCCAACTCATCGCCAGTTTAGGTTGGTCCATAGATAACCCAGAAGCCGAGTCTTAGTAAGTTTGTCCATCGCCCTGTAAAGTATGATAAGTGTCCCTGTTGGAATATACAATACATGAATAAGAGAAAAGTTAGTAAAAAATAATTCTGGGGTCGATGTGCTTAAAATGGGCCCTCATCGTCAAGTTTTGAAATCCTTTGGCTCTTGCCCTAATAATAGGTCTTGACAGATTTTGATTCCTATCACCTCCTTGGGCCTCAAAAAGATTTGTCCTCAAATCTGACAGATCAAATGCAGTAGAGACTTCTTTTCCCCCTAGCAAGCCCCCTGAAGAAGTATCACTGCAAATCTCAATTCTAAAATACCACAGAGGGTGATTGTTTTCTCTCCTCCATTTCTAGGATGTATTTCATCTGCAACACAAATAATGACCCATTATCCACTGAGGTCTCCCCTATCTCAACCTGTTCCACTAATATTGTTTCTCCTTTTCTAACTCATTTGTATGGCACTGACCCTTATGGCCCCCTAATGATTGGTTCCCACTGCTCACGGCCCTTTGAAACCTTTGAAGGTAGAAACAACTGTCTCTGAACAGTCTAGCTCTCTGATGATGGGCTCATCTGACTCTGACCCTCAGAATTCTCTAATGGTTTACTCAACTGCTCATGAGCCTCTAGTACCTCTAAAGGTGAACACAACTGCCCTAAAAGTTTGGTCCTTTTAGTAGTCTACTCATCTGACTATGATCATCAGGATCCTCTGAAGGTTGGCACGTCTATGTTTGACAAATTTTGTGCTCTAAGGGTTGGCTCGTGTTACTAAAACACTCAAGAGCCTTGAAGATTTGATCATGTGGCTATGATCCTCTGGAATCTGTGATGGTTATCTTATCTGTCTTTGCATCTTCAAGACCTCTAATGGCACATAGGGTTCAATACTATACGTTTACCATCCTGTTGGAACATATAAGTATTTCTATACCTATCATGTAATACCATTCCTATCATACAACCCTAGCCTACTAAGCAATATGTGGGATGTACACATAGGAATAATATCACATTCGAGTTTATCACAGAAATTGCCCCCAATACTAAAGGGTACCTTGCCCTTTGGGTCACACAAAGACCACCTGATCATTCAACCAATGTAATGTATAGGGTTCGAGATGTGGGATAGTTTTAAGTTTCAACTTCGTATAATGAGCAGCTACAACATTAGTACAACTACCACCATAAACAAAAATTTACACAAAAGTTTCCTTGTACCCTACAAGACATATGGAACAATTTTTCTCTTTATCCATCATCAATGGTTGGATAGGAAGTCACTACTTGATGTACCAAAGTAGTAGAAGTATGTACATCATTTTGACATGTTTATTAACTAACTTCAACAAGTTAACAAAACACTTCACTACAAGCACCACAACAACACACCCTTACACACCTACGATGCTCACACTCAACCAATTTCAAGAAATGTTTTTTTGTTACTTCAAATTAAAGTTAAGTGAAATAATTGAAGCATAAATAAATAATTCTTAGTACTTTAAGTAAGGTTTAAAAAAATGAAGTTAACACAATTATTTCTAAGTAGTTAAGAATTAAATTCAACCACAAGTGTTAAGTAATGAGTTCAATTACTTTCACACTTTAATTGTTTTTTTTGAAATTTAAATTCCACTACTCAACTTTCCTTTTCCCGCTTTGGTTCACACCAATTACTTCATAATGGGCAGCACCCCAAATATATACAAAAATACAGAACTTCACTGCCCCACTACTTCCCTCGCTTTTGGTTCCAAAACAAATTTATGCCCCCAATCAACACCTCTCTATATAACACACAAAACACTAAGCCAAAAATCACAAATCCTTTTCTAAATTTACAAAACACAACACCACAAGCACACACCTTTTATACACGTTGCAAACACACATACACACTCTTCCACACTTGAATTTCTCCACTTCTATACAAGTTTCAAACCGAACTCACAACAAAAGGCAGCTCAAATTCAAAATTTAAATGAGTTCACTAAATTGCAATATTCCACAAATGGTAAGGAGCCCCTTTTTAAATTTAAAAGAACACACAATTACTTCATCACTTAATGTGTGTTTTGAATTCAATAAAATTCCTTAACCCACACACTCACTTCTGAAAATGTACACTAAAACCCCCCTTATGTCCGAATCACTCTAAGTAAAAATACACCTCCACTTCTTCACAATTGGGGCAACTTCAAGTTATAACTTTTTTAATCACAAGATGTGCTACTACTTTTTCTTTTTACATGAAATTTCAAATTAAATGGAGGGATCAACAGACCTCAAAACTCTCTTCAATAAGCAACAAGCTCAACTCCCCAAGCAAGATAATTACCCCTACTTCAAGCAACAACATCAAAAAATTCAAATTTTTACTTTCAATTTTAGATTTAAAAAAAGTGTCAAGAAACCCTTTAAAATTTTTAAAATCAAAAAACAAAAAACCCTTCTCACAACCACAAGTTTGATACCAAAAAATGTGTGCTTAATCAGGATTAAGCAATAAAAACCATTTAAAGCAATCGAATAATGCAATTAAAAATAGTTCAAACAATTGGCAATTCCCCCAAAAATTTTTGAACTGTGTTAAATAAAGGGGTGATCAATTTAATTCCCAAATTGTTTGCTTGTACCCAAAAATTATGGCCAAAATAGGGGTTTTGCAAGTAATTGGAACAGGTTATTCCCCAATGGTGTCCCTCCGCTCAAAATTTCAAAAATTGCAGAACCCTAATGTAGTAAAATGAAATCCGAATGCTATAACTTTCAAAGAAACAATCTACAATGATAAAATCCTTTAAAAAAACACTAAAAAACAATTAAATGCCATGTGAATTACACAAAAGAACAGCAATAACCAATCCAAGATCCACTTTTCCAACAAAGTTAATCCACGGTTTCAATAGGTAGGTCAAATTGAGGGTTTTAAAACTAAGGTTTAAACTAATCAATTATAAAAACATAAAATGATTACAATGTATTCTAATTGACCAAGAAATCATCCAATTCAACCCTAGATATAATCATAGTGATGAAAGGAAAATTACAACAAAGAGAACTTGTATTACTCATAAATCCACTTTGAGGCCACTCGCTTACAATCTAAAATTTTGGGATTAAAATTTGATAAGAGCAATTTTGGAATTAGGAAACCCTAACCCTCAACACGTGAATTGTTTGTTCTACTTATCTGCAAATAAAACCCCCAAATTACAACCAAATAAATTGTCCAAAGTTTAAAACCCAAAAAAAGTCTAAAGAAATAATTACAAATAAAAATAGTTTTATCATGCTAGCTCTTCCATAGGATTTGTCGGCCTAGCTCATCGCCCGGGTTTAGGTCAATCCATGGATAACCACAAGTTGAGTCTTAGTGGTTTGTCCATCACCCTGTAAAGCATGATAAGTGTGCCTATTGGAATATACAATACATGAATAAGAGAAAAGAGGTTAGTAAACAAATAATTCCTGGGTCGATGTGCTTGAAATGGGCCCTCATTGCCAAAATTTGAAATCCTTTGGCTCTTGCCTAATGATAGTTCTTGACAAATTTTGATTCCTATCACTACAATCACCATAGTCTTTAAGGTTATGTTGGTACAAGAAACCTTTGTGATAACTTTGGGCCCAAGCAAAAGAATCATCACAAAGCTTGGCATTTGTTTGTCCTGCCATGGTAAATTATTGGAAATCTAATCTTTGGATGTTGATAAGAAGATGGTTGTTCTTATATATTTATACTGACAAGTTAATAAGAAAGTATTTCTATTCATCTGCAATAATGAAGTGAGTTTCATTGTTTGCAATTAAATATTTTAGGTTTTAAATTGTACCTAAAATGTCATTTTCCAACAACAATAAATTCCTTCAGCATATTTTGTGCCAATGTTAAGAGGTTATAAATGGGAAGTTTGTAAATCCAACCCCTTTTTTTCCCTTCCTTTTAATAAAGTTTGTTTTTGTTCTCTTTTTTTTTTCTCATTTATCTTACTCATATTAGCCTTTTCTAAAGACAAAATAAAAAATATTTACATGAATGCACCTCAATAGTTTTACCTATCATCTTTGGCATTTAAAACAATCATTGAAAAAAAAAATCAAATTTGTGTACATTGTAAAAATGTAAAAGCCATATAGTGGAATGAATTGAAAATAATAAAGTAGTTTAGGTTAGGGAAAAAAATGCTCATATTAGGATGATAATGGTATTATTTTTCCCCCACAAGTACGCTTGTGCATTGCCTTATTTTCATTCTTAGAATAATATTCTACCTTGCTTTCTAGTTTCCAAAATATGCACCTTCACGAAAATGCAAGCCATGTTTTTGCTATATCAATTCAGCAATTCATATTTTACCAATAAACTCTTTCAATTGCCAAGCATAATCTTATCTCACTTACTATTGAAGGGTGATTCCAATAAACAATAAAGTTTCTACAAATTTTGCACTTTTTTCCATCCTATACATTACGTTATCCACTTTTAAATAAGGAGACTAAATTTAATCAATTTTTAAAAGGTCATTATTTTGAAAGTTTTCTATCTATTAAGGTAGTTTCAATACATTATACTTGACCTCTTTCATTTTAGCACACAACTTACAAGTGCATGTCCACCTTGGAACATTCGATTTCTTTTTCTTGAGTAAACTATGATGGTCAAACTATTGTTGTACCACTCCTACTTTCGTAAGCATTAGTGGATGTTGCAACCATGTTACAAGATACAAAGAAGATGATAAATATTTAAGTAGATAAATTCATATGGCATTAGTTGAGAAATTTACTTTTTTCCATATTTGGGGTATTTGTCCTTTTCAAATAGAGCAGATACCATGAATTTATAAAACATTCCAAAATAAATCTTTCATACTCTAAATGCCTAAGACTAAACCCCCATCTCCCATCATTTCCCAAAATAGTCTTTCTAATTGTAGTTTCTTTTTTATTTATTTATTTATAGCATCACTTTATATTTTTAGAAGTTGAAGCCACTATATCCCCTTGTATTATAGATGGATGATTGAAATAGTGTGGAGGATTTTAATGCATAAACAAAACCCAAAGGTGTTAAGGGAATCATATCATGGTGAGATAACTAGTAATACTGTAAAGGTGTGCTAAGGATGCATAACTCAGAAGTAGATAGATCTTATTTCATTTTAAATTATTTTATTATGTAGTATGACTTTTTTTAACCCTTTGTTCAACTAGATTTTTAAATTTTTTATTTTGAGGATTTATTTAGATTGGGTAGTTAATTTTCTTAAAGGTATAATATGAGGAGCATTCACTAAGGTGGATATAGCTTACATCCTCACAATGTTTCATTGTTACAAGAGCTCGTGCGATTAGTACCTAGTCATCAAATACCATAGAATAGCTCATGGGATGTTGGAAGGTCTTTGTGAGTTAATAGTTGAGAATATTTAAGAGCAAGGTTTATTTAAGTGATTTACTAGAGTTTATTATGTATTTTGTTAATTTAATGTAGGTACTTAGACTGCTAATATTATTATTACATCATTTTTGTTATTTTAATTATAGGTCCCACTTCTTAAATTAATGTAATTTTTATTATTTACAAATTTAAGCAGTTGTCTTCTTAATCTTTTACTACATAGAACAGAGATTCTAAATGGAGTAACTTTAAGTAATAATAGCTAGTATCTATAGCGCATAAACATTGAATAACATGGTAGTTTTTTCTTCGATTTTCATGCCTTGCATTATGGACTATTGAATTAGGGATACCTAAGGGGTGTGACATCTACCCCTTGTAAAACCTCGATGTGTGCTCTCTCGACTGCTAAAGGTACCTCTTTTTTTTTTTCTATAGCCTTAATGTGTGCTCTTGAGTCGCTCATGGTAATTTTATCCAAAACCTAGGTTTTATGTTCATGAGGTTGCCAAGTTAATTATATCAAAATTGATTTCATTAGGGGTTTTTGTCAAACCATCGTTTAATTAAGCCATATATAACGGTATTAATTAATTAATCCATGGTGTATATCCCAGGGTCCAAATTACTTCGTTTAATTCCATGTGGCATTATTGATTGATTGACTGATTGTGGATTCCCCCAAAGTAGGAGTTGCCTTAATTAGCATTTGTAGCATTTCTTTCTCGACATCGAGTAAGGATCTAGTTCTTTTAAGGGGGGCTAACTCTCAAAAGCTCCCCAGGTAAAGTAGGTGCTATGT
>JBBMOL010000443.1:135333-242925 GCA_037954665.1 Laguncularia racemosa
GTTTCTAATTCCTACCGTAAACATATCCTTGATTGTCTATGTTTGGAATCTGAATTGTACCATCCCTTGAACAGTTGGTTCCATGGTGATCTTTTCCTTTTGTGTTTGATTGCAATTTCTATCTAGTGGTGAATCTTTCCATATTAATTAGATTGTGTAGTTAGTACTCCATCATTCACGCGACTTAGGCCGATAGTAATCATTAGTGTGACTTAGTAATTTGAGTTTAGGAGTTCCAAATTGAGTTCCTAGCAAAATAATTACAAAAAAGTAGGTTGTGAGATCATATTTTGTGAGAGATATACACGAGTGGAATTGTGAGCAACACACGAGTAGGTGTGAGGAACATACTTATATATTTCTTGTAATTGTGATCGTAACTTGTTGCAAATTTTATAATTATGTTGGGATAGAACACTAATGGAGGGGAAAGTTGAGTGATGTTTGAGGAATTGATGGGGGAGATGAAGAAGATCTTAACGGGAGATGAAGAGGATCTTAACTAGAGACCTAGAGTAGATCCATGAAAGGATGGATAAGATGGAAAGGAGTAGGGAACCATCTAGTAGTACTACTGTCAGGCGAGGAGTAGGTAGACATAATAGGGGAGGCGTTAGGATAGATGAAGGTGAGGAATCTGATTTTGGAGATTACTAACACGTGAGGGATAGGGGAAGTATCTAGAGGCATGACAGCAATTTAGGAAGTGTTAAATTGAAAATCCCAACCTTTCAAGGAAAGAATGATTCAGAGCTGTATTTAGAGTGGGAGAGAAGAATGGATCATTTGTTTGAATGTCACAACTACATTGAAGAGAACAAGATAAAATTAGCTGCAGTAGAGTTTTCAGATTACGCCAGTATATGGTGGGATCAGTTGGTGTGTAATAGGCGGGAGGAGATGAAAACTATCATGTAGAAGCATTTTATTCTTAGTCACTACCATAAAGACTTACTTAGGAAAGTCCAAGGGTTGACTTAGGGGAATGATAGTGTAGAGAATTATTATAAAGAGTTAGAGATGGTCATGATTAGGGCGAGAATTGAGGAGGATGATGAGGCCCCTATGGCTAGATTCATCAATGGGTTGAATAGGGAAATAGCTGATGTAGTAGATCTTCACCATTGCTTAGATATGGAAGAGTTACTACATAGAGCTATTAAAGTAGAGTGGCAGTTAAAATACAGGAGTGAGCAGAGGACTGGCTCAACTTCCAAAGCTCCATGGAAGTCCACGTGGAAGAAAAACTCCACCGATTCAAATCCTAAAGAGGACGTGAGAGCTAAGAATCCAATTGCTGCACCTAAGGGAAAGACTGACACTAGACCCCCTTCTAGGATGAGAGATATTAAGTGTTTTAGGTGTCAGGGATTTGGGCACATTCCATCCCAATGTCCAAATCAAAGGGCTATGATTAGTAGTGATAGTGGGGATGTAGAGAGTATAAGCTTTAAGGGGGGAGGAGGAGGACTTACCATCGCAGGAGTATGATGATGTTGACTTAGAGGAACCCATGAACGACGAGTTGTATGTCATGAGGAGAGTGTTTAGTGTACAACCCCAAGAGGATGGTGAGAGGATCCAACATGAACATATTTTTCATATACGTGTCATGTGTAGGGTAGAGTCTGTAGCTTGATAATCGATAGTGGTAGCTACACTAATGTTGCTAGCACATTGCAAGTAAAAAAGATATAGTTGAATGCTATGAAACATCTGAGACCATATCGATTACAATGGTTGAGTGATTATGGGGAGGTTAAGGTAACCAAGCAGGTTCTTTTAGCCTTTTCCATAGGGAGCTACAAAGATGAGGTTATGTGTAATGTGGTGCCTATGCAGGCTAGCCACATATTGTTAGGGCGACCATGGCAGTTTGACAGGAAGGTTATGTACGATGGGTACAAGAACCAATATTCTTTTGTTCTAAACAAAAGGAAAGTGGTTCTAACTCCACAAAACCATGGGAAGCTTGTGAGGATCAAGTGAAAATTGCTAAACAAGTTAGAGCGAAACAAGAGAGTGTATGAGAGAAGGGAGAAAAAAAAGAAAAGAATGAGAGACAAACACTAGTGAGTGATGGGTGTCGAATCCAACAAAAATAAAACCTACTCCTAGACAATTATATGACTTGCATATAGTGGTGAGTAGCGTCGAATCCATAGAGATTGGTTAAATTTATTTCTATTCAAAGGATATAACGAGGAAAAGAAAACGAAGGGGGTTTTGTTTGTGAATCAAATAAAGTTAAAACAGGATAAGAAAATTGGATATTGATAAAAGCCTAGCCAAAGGAATCAAGATAGTTTAATTCTAGGAATTGATCATCGATGCAAATGTTTTCTATTCTCATTTCTAGATAAACTGGTTATGGTTATTAACAAGCTCTAACAACCTATCTCTCCGTACTTCCTCGATAATCAAAAGAAGCTCTTTGATTATTTCTCTTATCGATTAGACAATCCTAGACAAGAGCTTAGGATTTAATCTACCAATAGCATTAAAATCTAGAGAGACCACCAATTCATGCCAGTAGATTATAAGACAACCTATTTAAACATGATCACACACCTCCATAACATGAATTCGATCATCTCTTTTATAACCAAACATGTTATTGCGTCACTAAGACTAGAACAATAAAACAATTACGGATTTGACGTGCTAGTTGGCAATATATTAACTTGCTAATTGAGTAGAAGAGCTCTATTCATACCAATCAACAAAGATAATAATGACAAAACGATCAGAAGATATATGAATACCCGAAAACAACGAATAGAGTAAATACAAGTCAATTAGACCTCACAATTCGTGGAGAATTAAACATCTATAACCCTTTGGCTAGAAAAGTAGCTTAGCTACACATGTTCATCAATAAAACAAAAAATAAAAATAAAAACATAACAAGCCTCTGTTTTCGGCTGCCGGCTCTGCCTCCTCCTTTCCTTCTTGTTTCCAAGATGAACCAAGATTCCCGATTCAAAAGTTCTCTCACCCTCTAGGGTTGGTTCTATTTATATTGTTAGAGGGATGGCATGTGATCTTTTGCTAGCAAGATACGGAAATATCTTTCCTTTTCCAAGAAGATTTCGAGAAGTGAATCTTCGTCTGCCTAGCACGCCCTACCACACGGCCGTGGGTCAAGCCGTGCCTTCCTCTGTGCATAACTCACGTATCATTGTTGATTGAAATCGCAATCATACAAATTAAAATCCTTTTTTACTTCGACTCTTCCTTGCGATCAATTAGGCAAGTGCACCTATCGATTACAGTAGTATAGAGTTTAAGCACGGATATCGTTTCCTCAGGGATCTACAAGTACTAATACTAACCTCAAACCGACTATCTAACCGCACAATTTCGAGGTGAATTGATTTAACCAAATTACCTAAATTAAACTAAATTATCTAATAGAAATGAAATCAATGGATATCAAACAATGAGTTAAATTATCAAATTCAATGTTCCAACGCGTACCCCACTCTTACTACTCATCTAATTACTATGCAACTTCAATCCTTAGAAAACTAATTAATGAGTACTGATTATCTCTGATCCGCGGGGCATCTAACACTAAGTTAATGTTTCTTCCAAAATCACTAACTCCTAATTCTAGCCCTATTAACAAAGATCCCTCTTTTATTAACAACAATCAGAATTGCATGATTATACCACAACCCTCAATTAGATTAAATCATTATATCCAATCTAATACGAAAAACTTATGCTTTCTATCCCTAGATTGCAAACAAGCCTTTTCATCCGATGTATGATCTATTCAAATAAGAGATTTCCCAATCAACTTATCAGAAATCAATGTAATCTAATGCTGGCCAAAATCAAAATCAACAATATATAATAAACAACATGGATGAAATCAGAGATGCTCAATCGTCATTAATTTTGCAATAAACCCAATGTTACATAGTAATCAGACTTTCGTAAGATTCGGGTACGAAATAATTAGCTACAGATGGTTCTCAAGGAATAACAAAACGAAATAATCAAATCCATGTGTGAAACACTTCTAGAATTAAAGCTCGAAAATTCATTTGACTGTTGTTGTTCTCCAAAATTCCAGGATGTGTTTTCTGCCTTCTCTCCTTTTTTCTCTCTCTTCAAAGACGACTATTTGTACCTACGGTAGCTTCCTCTCTAGCGTGTAGAAGATATCCTTCAAATATGGACGAAAGATTTAAAGATATCTTTCCTTCGATAGACATACGGTCATACTACACGGGCGTGTAGATAAACCGTGTATCTCTCTGAGTCAGTGAACTCTGGAGCGTATATATCCCACACGGCCGTTTGCAATAGCCGTGTATATCTCTGTCTTCTTTGTTCTTTGTACACGGTTGATTACACGGGTGTGTAACTCAACCGTGTATCCTCCTCAATGTGTTACTATGCACGGTTGGCTTACACGAGTGTGTATTCCAACCGTGTACTGGTCTGTCCTGAAAACTCTTCTTCCACGCTGATACACGGTCTGATACACGGGCGTGTATCCGAACCGTGTAATCTCCTGATTCCTCACACGGCCCTTTGTAAAACCGTGTGACTTCCTTTAACTTCAAAGCATTCCCTTTTTACTTGCTTTTATCTCCAATTCGTCTTGAATTTAAATACTTTTCATCAAATCATCCTTTTCCACACCTGAACATGAAATATAAATCAATTAAGCATCATAATCTTATATTTTCACGCCCAATTATCTCAAAAATTGACTTAATCATCTCTAATTATAAGAGTTAAAATAGATTTATCAAATTTCCCCACACTTAAGCATTTGCTTGTCCTCAAGCAAATTACACATATGGCAGTCTCAATTCTCAGAATTCTTAAAACTCAGGAAGAAATTGAATCATTAACCCCACTTTATACCAGGATAGCCACCATTTTCCACAATTCGCCTTTCTTATCACTCAATCTTATTAAGCACTTGTATTCAAAATACCAATAGTAGATTTCCAGTATTAATCCAAGTAAGTGAAACTTTTACCCTTTATCATTTAACCAAAAATCTCAAAGTTAAGATCAGACTTACAATCATAGAACTCAGGCATATACATCCACTTATTTCCTGGATCTTTTTCCCTTTTTGGATTGGGAGTTCAACCTTTTAGTACCTTTTCTTAGTCAATTAACCCATGTAACGAACTTTTAATCGATAATCCCGGCTCGTCACCCAAGTTAACAGACGTTATCCCCTCAAGCATAGAGGGCGTCCCTCGGATTTACTTGTTCGGGTTGAATTAACTAATCAATCCCTTTTTTTTTTTTTAGTGAGTAAGAGCGGTTTCCTTGGCCAGTAAGTCCCAGACCAAACGATCTTAGGCTACTAAGTTTTAAGATACCCCTTCGAACCTCTACCACTCGAATCTAAATAATCTAATTTAAAGCCTCATTTAGTTCAGTTTTCTCGGATTTTACTCATAACCCTTGTAGCAAGCTTTCAGCCAATGATCCCGAGTTTATCACCCAAGTCAATAGATGTTATTCCCCTGAAAGGGCACCCCTCGGACTTAATTACTCGAGTCAATGAGATCCACTTCTGAACTATTTGTTATTGTTCATCATTTTTTTTTCATCAAATTACTCCCAATTTGTGTTCTATTCCATTATTTTTGTAGGGGAAAGTCACCAAGCTATAAGTATCACTTGTTCCTTCATTCAAGATTGCAAAATCAAATCCTAAATCTGAAATGAAAGCCTAAATAACAAGTAAGTCTCCCTCACATGGATACCATACTATAACTCTAAAAAGGTAAAGAGAATACAAAATAAGAGAATAATACAAAATTCGAAAAATTTCCCATGAAATAGCTGCCTATACAAGTGGAATTTTATGTTTCCTGAGCAACTATTTCTCATCATCATTAAGCTTCCAAATGTTACTTAAACAAGGGAAATTGAGCATCTAAAAGTCCAAAAGTTCATTGCTCTTGTGATATCTTTCTGTTCTTTCTATTCCCTTTCCCACACTTAAAACCAGACATTGTCCCCAATGTCTGCCCTCAAAGTACACTAAGGAAAGAAAATAAAACAAGGAAAATAAAAGGAGAAAGAAAACTGAAACACCCCTGAAATCTATATGTGGCAAGTCATTTACAGGGGAAACTCCATTAAAGTGCAAAATCCTTGAATCATCCTTCTGAGATCATCAGCTTTCAACATTCAATCAGCACCAGCGAAAGTCTAAATGGGTATAGATAAAATCCTAAAAACAAAACACACTAAAAGCGAAACTAAAAGAAATGATTATCACCAAAACAAATAAGCATAAGTCAATATCATCCAAGTTTATCACAGATAGTCAAAGTCACAGCGAATAGTCAACAAAAATAATTCAGGGTTAGATAGACAAGTTAGCAAATAGTTAGGAAAAATCAGTCATCATCCTTCTCAGACACATAGTCTTCTTCGTCGGAGCTTTCCTCAGCAACCATTCGCTCCTTACCTGGTCTGTGGGGGCTTTCCTCTGATGGAGCAGGTGGAGCAGAAGACGATCCTCCCTCAGTATGCCTCTGTCGGCTGATCGATTCGGGAGGGATCACGTCTTCTTCGCTTGAGCTGGCACAGGAAGAGAACTGAATGTCTAACTTCTCACCAAGCTTGGTGAAGCAATCGATTAAAAACTTCTTCAGTCCCTTCTGCCGTTTTTCCATCTTAGTGATCTTCTGCTTCATCATCTTCTGGCTTTTCTTTATTTCTCCCACATCACGCGATAGCTGAGAAACCAGCTCTAGCATCTGCACATGGACGGAAGGTTCAGCCTGCAGTTGTGGTTCCTCTTCTTCCTCTTCCCCTATCTCCTCTTCAGCGCCAGCGTCAATTGGTTGGAAATTCCAATCGCTTAATGTCCTGGCCTTAAGCTTCAGAGATCGCCCAATGAAATCACTAGGTGCTCGATGTGGGAATAGACCCAGATTTTTCAAATTCTAATAATTAGAGCACCTAGGAAAACCCCTTTCGGTCCTTTATCTGCCTGGTGCTGAAGACAAAAAGCAGAAAAAACACCCACATTGATGCGGGTTCCAATATGCATGGCCCACAACTGAAATAAGTCTCTAGCATTAACAACGCCCTCTGAATCGATCCTACCAGTGGTAGAGCGAGCCATAATGTAATGTAGGATATGATGTACTCTATTTCTCAGTTGAGAGGCCTTGGTGTGAGAGGCACTGTAGGCACCAATACTATACCGAGTCCATAAAGAGATAGAGTTCGCTAGGCCCCACGAAACCGGAAGGGTGCGAAACTCAGGGGTTTGAAGAAAACCCCCATCATATATGCCCATAGCCTCTATGAACTCAGTTATGGACATCTTATGGTACTCACCCTGGGCCAGAAACTCAACTTCATTTCTTACACCAGCATTCATTGTTCCTGAGATCTTGAAGGTGGCTAAGAAAGTAAGAATTAACTCCTCGTATAAGTCTTCTTCGATCATGAACAAGTGAAACTAGGCTCGGTCAGCTAAGAGCCTCTCAAATTGTTGGACCAACCAAAATCTTCTCAAAACGTCCCAGTCCAACACCACATTTGGTTTGATGACCTTTTTCGACTTATATAGGGTAAAGAGTTCTTTATCCTTCTCTCGAATATTTACAGGGTATCGAAGAGCTTCAGATTGGCTTGAACTACCCGTTTCGGATCGACTTCTTTTCTTCTTTTGAGCAACAGTCTTGATGCGTGGCATCTAAAAGGGAAATAAGCAGAACTTGATCATATCAAGAATAAAAGAGTCTAAAACAAACAAAGCCCGTAGGTAATACATCAAATAACCACATCGCAAACAAGGAACTCCACCATTAGCATCACGGAAGCACGCAAAATCATCAAAATTAAGGTTCACAGTATCATACATGGTTCTTGGGCACGGGAGTGTATTGTAGCCATGTATATCAGAAAATCCCCGCCAAAATTTGAAAAACAACTCATAAATGGCCGTGTATTGCAAGAAATTACGAGAGAATCATCAATCACATGCACTAATGGTGCTTAAAGCAAAAATCCCTTTAGCATGCAATCCAAAATACGTTCCAATCATAAAGGATCACGCATGAATGGTTCGAAACCCTAGATTTTCTAATCCAAACAGCAATCGAGCAATGGAGAATGGAAAAACTTCACAAATCGCATGAAAAAAATCATCCATACTCAGATAAACAAAAGCCCTAAGGTTTCATTATCCTCCACATGTCATAACATGCCACATTCACATGGAAATCTGACATTGAGTGAGAAAATAGAGAGGGAAGCAAGAGAAAGGAAAAAGAATGAGAAAGATCTTACCTTGTCAAAGCAATGGGAGAGGGAAACCAACAAGGGAATGGGAAGGGAATGATGTATAGAGAGAAAAGATATGTAGATGAGAGTGTACTGAAAATGAGGGGTACGGTTATCAAAAAGGGTATAAATACCTGAACACACACGGTCCCCATACACGGGCGTGTAATGCGCCCGTGTATAGGCCTAAGCTGCGAAAGCACGGGTATAACACACGGCCGTGTTATACAACCGTGTACCCCTCTGACTTCTAGTTAGAAAACTTACCTCTCATACACGGTCGGACACACGCCCGTGTGTACTGACCGTGTATTCCTCTATGGCTCGCTCCCCATACACGGATTTGATAAATGACCGTTTCCCTTAGCCGTGTCTACCTTGTTCAAAATTTCCTTGTATACACGGTCAGGACACACGGGCGTGTGTTTTGACCGTGTATTACTCTGTGGGTCACCGTTCTCTCTACACGGGCGCGATACACTCCCGTGTATGTCATCCGTGTGTCTCCTGAAGGTTAAAATTTTCCTTCTCTTGATTATTTCTTGAAGTCCATCTCCTCAAAAAGCTTCTTCATAAATACTCCTCTGCAAAACTTTGGAAAAAGAATAACAAATATGGTGATAACTCCAAACAAAAATGAAACGTACCTAATTGCATGGGTTGCCTCCCATCAAGCGCTTTTGTTTAACGTTGTTTGCTCGACGAAATGAAGCTCCTTGTGATTAAGTCACCAGAGGGTGGAGTCTAAACTCCTCTTGGCCCTCTTTCTCCCCTTGAGTCCCAAAATACAACTTCAGGCGCTGTCCATTTGCCTTGAAAGTGTGCCCATCCGGGTGTTCCAATTCCGCAGCTCCATGCGGAAAGACTTTGTGTACTTTGAATGGTCCAGACCATCGCGATCTCAACTTGCCTGGAAAAAGTTTCAGCCGCGAGTTGAACAAGAGAACGTGATCTCCCTCACGGAATTGTTTCGGATGATGAATCCGCTGGTCATGATACCTTTTCACCTTCTCTTTATAAATGCGCATGTTATCATAGGCCATCGCGCGCCATTCATCGAGTTCGTTCAACTGAAACTTCCTCTGTTTTCCAACAGCTTCTAGATCCATGTTGAGAGTACGCATAGCCCAAAAGGCTCGATGTTCCAACTCCACTGGCAGGTGGCAAGCTTTCCCAAACACTAGTCGGTATGGAGTGGCACCCAAAGGAGTTTTGAATGCAGTCCTGTAGGCCCACAATGCATCGTCTAGTTTTTCCGACCAGTCCCTTCAGTGGTGCTCCACTGTCTTTTCAAGAATTCTTTTGAGTTCACGGTTTGAAACTTCCACTTGACCACTAGTCTGAGGATGATAGGGGGTTGCTAATCTATGGGTGACTCCATACCGCTTCAGCACTTTCTCCAGTTGCATATTACAGAAATGTGTTCCCCTATCGCTAATTAAAGCCCGTAGTGCTCCAAACTTAGAAAAAAGTTTCTTTAAGAATTTCACCACTACTCTGGCATCATTGGTGGACAAAGATTGGGCTTCTACCCATTTGGACACATAATCCACTACCACGAGTATATACTTATTCCCGAAAGAATTTGGGAAAGGGCCCACGAAATCGATCCCCCACACGTCGAAGATCTCACACTCCAAAATGAAGTTCTGTGGCATCTCATCACGTTTTGATATACTACCCACACGTTGGCACCTGTCACATGTCTTCACAAAACTGAAGGAGTCTTTGAATATACTTGGCCAATAAAATCCGGATTCCAAAACCTTGTGGGCTATCCAATTCACACTATAATGACCGCCAGTTGGCCCGGTGTGACAGTGCTTCAAAATCTCTTGCCCTTCTTGCTCGGTTACACATCGTCTAATCACTTGATCTGCACAAACACGAAACAAGAATGGTTCCTCCCAAAAATAGTGCTTTAACTAAGCAAAGAACCGCTTCTTTTGCTGAGGCGTTTTGTCACTAGGGAGTACTTTGCAAACAAGATAGTTAGCAAAATCAGCAAACCAAGGATCGGAAGTGTCACTTACCTCGTTAATCTGATAAAGTCCTTCCTCTAGAAAAGCATCATCAATCTCATCTTCATCCACTTTCTCCAAATGCGGGTTCTCCAATCAAGAAAGATGATCAGTAGCTAGATTCTCCGCTCCCTTTTTATCCCGAATCTCCAAATCGAATTCTTGGAGAAGCAATATCCACCGAATGAGTCGCGGTTTGGCATCTGTCTTAGATAATAAAAACCTGAGAGCTGAATGGTCAGTGTAAACAATTACCTTAGACAAAATTAAATAAGACCGAAACTTGTCAAAAGCAAAAATTACAGCAAGAAGTTCCTTTTCAGTCGTGGTGTAGTTCTCTTGAGCACCTGTGAGGGTCTTGCTAGCATAATAAATAGGCAGAAAGTGCTTGTCCCTCCTTTGTCCCAAAACTGCTCCAACAGCAAAATCACTTGCATCACACATTAATTCGAAAGGGAGATCCCAATCAGGAGCCACCATGATAGGTGCTTTGGTCAACAATTCCTTAAGCTTATTGAACGCTTGAAGGCATTCATTGGTGAATTCATAAGGTATGTCCTTTTCTAATAACCGTGTCAACGGACGGGCTATTTTAGAGAAGTCCTTAATGAACCTTCTATAAAAGCCAGCATGCCTAAGGAAACTCCGAATGGTCCTTACTGAAGAAGGAGGTGGAAGTTTTGCAATTGTGTCCACCTTAGCACTATCCACTTCGATTCCTCTATGAGAAATTTATGGCCTAGAACAATACCCTCCTTCACCATGAAGTGACATTTCTCCCAATTCAAAACCAGATTTGTCTCTTCACATCGAATCAACACTCTCTCCAAATTATTGAGACAAGAATCAAAGGAATCACCAAAGACGGAGAAATCGTCCATAAAGACTTCCATAATGTCCTCTACCAAATGCTCAAAGATGGCTAGCATACACCATTGAAACGTAGCCGGTGCGTTGCATAACCCAAAAGGCATGCGCCTATATGCGAAAGTACCGTAGGGACAGGTAAAGGTAGTCTTTTCTTGGTCCTCAGGAGCGATTTGGATCTAAAAATATCCCGACATACCGTCTAAAAAACAGTAGTATAGATGTCCTGCTAACCGCTCTAGCATTTGATCCACAAAAGGGAGGGGGAAGTGATCCTTGCGAGTTGCCTCATTCAGCCATCTATAATCAATGCACACTCGCCATCCCGTAACAGTTCTCATGGGTATCCATTCGTTCCTTTCATTGGGGACCACAGTCATTCCCCCTTTCTTGGGTACCACTTATACAGGGCTTACGCAAGAACTGTCGGAAATAGGGTAGATTAACCCTGCATCCAAGAGCTGAATCACCTCCTTCTTGACCACTTCTTTCATGTTAGGGTTTAACCTTCTTTGAGGTTGCACCACAGGTTTGAAATCCTCCTCCAATAGGATCTTATGGGTGCAAAACGAAGGATTAATACGCTTTATATCAGATATCTTCTAAGCAAGAGCACTCTTGTGCTCCTTCAAGACCCTTAGTAAGCTATCCCTTTGTTCCCTTGTCAGACCAGCTGAAATAATGACAGGGAGTTTAGAGTCGGCCTCCAAAAAGGCATATTCAAGGTACTCAGGGAGTTGCTTCAACTCAAGTTCTGGGGGTTCCTCAATCGACGGTTTCAATCTTTCGTCTTTACTGACCCCAATCTTCTCAAACCCCTTTCTACAAACTACTTCCTCACAAGCTCTCAGATGAGCTTTCACATTTTGAATCTCCACATTTTCACTCACTTCATCATCATCCGCTATCAAACTCAATTCAAGAGGATCTCTACACATCAACTCTTGCATAACACTCATTACCGACCTGTCAACACAATCTATAGCATAACATGTATCGTCGGCGTTCAAAGTTTGTTTCAGTACTGCTAGGATTCTCACCACTAGTTCATCCTCCCCCACTCTCAAAACTAATCTTCCATCTGCCACATCAATCACAGCTCTTGCAGTGGCTAAAAATGGTCGTCCAAAGATCAGCGGGACCTCCACATCTGCATTCATATCAAGGATTACAAAATCAATAGGGAAGATAAAGTTTTCTACCTTAACCAGGACGTCCTCAATGATTCCTCTAGGGACTTTGATCGAGCGATCTGCCAATTGCAGACTCATCCTCGTTTGCTTTGGCTCTCCCAAGTTCAGTTGCTTGAACAATGAGTATGGCATCAGGTTTATGCTCGCCCCGAGATCCGCCAAAGCTCTCTCCATCGGTAGTTCACCTATTAAGCATGGAATAGTGAAACTACCTGGATCCTTGAGCTTCTTGGGCAACTTGTTTTGCAAAATCGCCGAACACTCAGCTCCAACAACTGCAGTAAAGATATCTTCCAACCATTTCTTATTCGAGAGCAAATCCTTTAGGAATTTCGCGTACCTAGGCATCTGCGCAAGAGCTTCCACAAACGGTATGTTGATATGTAATTGTTTAAACAAGTTTAGAAACTTATTGAAGTGCTCTTGATTCTTATCCTTTTTCAAATGTCCCGGATACGGAATTGGAGGCTTGTATGGCTGAACAGTGGATGCTTTAACTTTCCCTTGAACACACTCTTTCTCTTTGATCTCCTCAGCCCCATGTTCCTTCTCAGCACCCCCTTCTTCTTTCTTCTCAACCCCTTTTTCAAGCGCAACCCCTTGCACTCCAATAGTGTCAGATTGCAATTCCTTACCGCTCCTTTGAGTCACTGCCTTTACCTGTTCCCAAGGATTGGGTTCGGTGTTTCCGGGCAAGGATCCTTGCGGTCTTTCTGAAAGCAATTTTGCTATCTGACCCACCTGAGTTTCCAAGTTATGAATGGACGCCTCATGATTCCTTAGAGCTGCCTCTGTGGATTGTTGGCGTTGCTCGGGTGTTTGGATGAACTTGGAGATCATGTCCTCTAGATTGGACTTCTTTTCTGGAAGAGGTGGTGCAGGAGGCCTTTGGAATCCCGGTGCAGGTGCATTGCCCCAAGGGAATTGTGGATTACTCCATGAAAAATTGGGGTGATTGCGCCAACCCGGATTATAGGTGTTGCTGTAAGGGTTGTTCTGAGGCCTTGTAGGGTTACCTACATAATCAATCTGCTCTGTAGTCCCTTGTGCCATGAAATCGGTTGATGAATCGGTTGGATAATATAGGGGTGGTGCAATATTGCCATCGCATCGACCTTTCTAGCTAGAGCATCGACCTTTGCCGCAATGGTGGTCATCATTTCCACTTCATGAACACCTGCCACTCTCGGTCTTGCTCTGGCGTTTCTCCATTGATGGTTGTTCTTGGCCATGTTCTTAAACAATTCTAAAGTCTCTTTAGGAGTCTTTACATCAAGTGTGCCACCAGCAGCAGCATCGATGGTTTGTCGCGTCGGATAGTTAAGCCCATTATAGAAAGTTGAGGCTTGCAACCAGTTAGGCATTTGGTGGTGTGGGCACCGCCTAAGCAAGTCCTTAAATCGCAACCAAGCTTCATGGAGTGGCTCATTTTCCAACTGAAGGAACGATGTGATATCATTCCTCAACCTGGCAGTTTTAGAAGGCGGAAAGTAATTGTCCAAAAATGTTTCCGCCAGCTGGGTCTAAGTCGTGATGGAGTCCTGATCCAAAGAACTGAACCACTGCCTCGCTTTTCCTCTCAAAGTGAAAGGAAACAGACACAACTTTAGTGCCTCATCGGACACCCCGTTCTGTTTAACGGTAACACAGATGTCTAGGAACATCTGAATATGAGCATGGGGGTCCTCGTTAGGTAATCCATCAAATTGGCATTGATTGTGGATCATATTCATTGTAGAGGCCTTGACTTCAAAGTTGTTGGCCTCTATTACAGGCATCACTATACACGATCCGGTACTACCCAAAGTAGGCCTAGCGTACTGAACCATGGTCCTACGTTCGTCCGCCATTGCTTCAGTATGAGATTCGCTGCTGTTCACTGATTGACTATTCTTATCTACTGAATTCTCACTCTCACTCAGAAGTAGTTCCTCTTCACTCACAGCAGGTTCAGCACTCTTTAATTTCCTTCTGATTGTCCGATCAATCTCTCGGTCGAATTCAAGGAGTTTACAAGAAGAACTCCTTATCATAAACTGCAAAGAAAACCAATATAATTAGTTCCCTTTATAAGAAAGTAAAACCAAGGATAACAAATGATAAGAGAAGAAATGGTCAGCTAGTCAGCATTTAGTGTTCTTAATATCGCCGATCCCAGCAACGGCGCCAAAAACTTGTTGATTGAAATCGCAATCATACAAATTAAAATCCTTTTTTACTCCGACTCTTCCTTGCGATCAATTAGGCAAGTGCACCTATCGATTACAGCAGTATAGAGTTTAAGCACGGATATCGTTCCCTCAGGGATCTATAAGTACTAATACTAACCTCAAACCGACTATCTAACTGCACAATTTCGAGGTGAATTGATTTAACCAAATTACCTAAATTAAACTAAATTATCTAATAGAAATGAAATCAATGGATATCAAACAATGAGTTAAATTATCAAATTCAATGTTCCAACGCTTACCCCACTCTTACTACCCATCTAATTACTATGCAACTTTAATCCTTAGAAAACTAATTAATGAGTACTGATTATCTCTGATCCATGGGGCATCTAACACTAAGTTAATGTTTCTTCCAAAATCACTAACTCCTAATTCTAGCCCTATTAACAAAGATCCCTCTTTTATTAACAACAATCAGAATTGCATGATTATACCATAACCCTCAATTAGATTAAATCATTACATCTAATCTAATACGGAAAACTTATGCTTTCTATCCCTAGATTGCATACAAGCCTTTTCATCCGATGTATGATCTATTCAAATAAGAGATTTCCCAATCAACTTATCAGAAATCAATGTAATCTAATGCTGGCCAAACATCAAATCAACAATATATAATAAACAACATGGATGAAATCAGAGATGCTCAATCGTCATTAATTTTGCAATAAACCTAATGTTACATAGTAATCAGACTTTCGTAAGATTCGGATACGAAATAATTAGCTACAGATGGTTCTCAAGGAATAAAAAAACGAAATAATCAAATTCATGTGTGAAACACTTCTAGAATTAAAGCTCGAAAATTCCTTTGACTGTTGTTGTTCTCCAAAATTCCAGGATGTGTTTTCTGCCTTCTCTACTTTTTTCTCTCTCTTCAAAGACGACTATTTATACCTACGGTAGCTTCCTCTCTGGCGTGTAGAAGATATCCTTCAAATATGGATGAAAGATTTAAAGATATCTTTCCTTCGATAGACACACGGTCATACTACACGGGCGTGTAGATAAACCGTGTATCTCTCTGAGTCAGTGAACTCTGGGCATGTATATCCCACACGGCCGTTTGCAATAGCCGTGTATATCTCTGTCTTCTTTGTTCTTCGTACACGATTGATTACACGGGTGTGTAACTCAACCGTGTATCCTCCTCAATGTGTTACTATGCACGGTTGGCTTACACGGGTGTGTATTCCAACTGTGTACTGGTCTGTCCTAAAAACTCTTCTTCCACGCTGATACACGGTCTGATACACGGGCGTGTATTCGAACTGTGTAATCTCCTGATTCCTTCACACGGCCCTTTGTAAAACCGTGTGACTTCCTTTAACTTCAAAGCATTCCCTTTTTACTTGCTTTTATCTCCAATTCGTCTTGAATTTAAATACTTTTCATCAAATCATCCTTTTCCACACTTGAACATGAAATATAAATCAATTAAGCATCATAATCTTATATTTTCACGCCCAATTATCTCAAAAATTGACTTAATCATCTCCAATTATAAGAGTTAAAATAGATTTATCAATCATCTTCTGTGTCCAGTGTGTAACGCGGCTACACCCACGGCTAGATTTTCAACCGTGCCTTCCTCTGTGCATGATCTACAAGTCTTCATCCTTGGCTTGTCTCGCTTCCACCACGGCTCCATGCACGGTTTCTCCCACGGCTGCCACCACGGCCGTGCCCTAAGCCGTGTCTCTCTCTGTTGAAAGTCTATATTTCCGCCTTCTTGTGCAGTGTGTAACACGGTTTAAACCTTAGCCGTGCTTCAAACCGTGCTTCCTCCTAGACAGATACACGGCCGTGTACTTCAACCGTGTATCTTCCTATTGATTCAAAACCAAGTACACGGCCGTATACTTCAATCTGGCGTTGTAAATCCTTGTCTTTGAACCAAGTTGTAGATGACTTCTCTAATTTTCTTGAATTAGCATCCTTGACTCCATTTAACCTGATTTATCACCATAATAGAATTAAGTACCATTTCCTTATGATTTCTATAAAATCAATAATAATTTAACACAATTTATACTATAAAGATTGAGTATAAAATGGCTCTATCAGTGAGCCATAAGGGAAGAGAGTTTGAAACACTAAGAGGAGAGAAAATTACTAGAAAAAGTGAGGTTAAGAGTGTAATGTTGGCGAGGAAACAACTACTTGTACTTATGTACATGGATGTTTATTTTACTTATACTGACACTAACCTTTC
Organism: Laguncularia racemosa; assembly: GCA_037954665.1. NCBI lineage: Eukaryota > Viridiplantae > Streptophyta > Magnoliopsida > Myrtales > Combretaceae > Laguncularia > Laguncularia racemosa. The sequence goes on from JBBMOL010000443.1 coordinate 152,162, forward strand.
GTTGCCTAGTATGAGTGTTTTCTATTGGCTTTGTGACAGGTACAGATGGCATAACCGTAGATGAGAAGAAATTGGATGTGAGCTAGGAGTGGGCAATACCAAAGGGACGTATCAAAACCGTGCTTTATCTAGGAGAAAAGGTTTGGGCGCATTTGAGCAAAGAAAGATTTGCACCGCAACAAAAGCCTAAATTACATCTTAGAGGAGAGGGACTTTTCTAAGTCTTAGAGCGCATCAATGACAACACCCACAAGATTGATTTGTTGAGTCACTATGGTACTGTAAGTGTAATTGTAATGTTTCTAATCTAACTTTTTATAATGCACATGATTTGAGGACGAATCTTTTCGAGGAAGGAGGGAATGATGAGGATCATCTAGCACTTAAGAAGACAGAACCAAGGACTTAAGATCCATTGCAAGGAATTGGAGGACCAATGACCTAAGCTAGAGCAAAGAGTATCAATGATGCTCTACAAGGACTAGTTATGGACCTACAAGCCAAGGAATCAAATTACATGAAAGGAGAACCAACACCTATTAATGTAATTCCTGTTTCCATGGAAGAAAAGCAAGGATTTGAAATTCTAGAATAAGAAAATATTATATATTGAACCGAAATAGAAAAGGGAATTTGCGGGTTTGTTGTTATATTTTTTTAGTATTTTTTTTTGTTTATAATTTATATTATTTAGTTGCCTACTTAGTTACATGAGGATAAGGAAAAAAATAGATTAGGCAACTTAGGTTTTCCATGTTCTTATATGACTCTATAGAAGCCGTGCAAGGGCCTGCCATGAAGAACATCTTTGATATATGAAAAACACTTTTTTCGTGAGTAAAACGAAAACCACTTTTTGTTCTTTTGCAAAAGAACTTTTCTATAGAATTCTTAATTGAATTACTAGGAATACTTATTGATAACTTAGGTTACAGTTAACGGGTTTAATTGGTGTCTATTTACGCATCGCTTATTTAAGATGATCCTCGAGGTAATTGAAACCAACTAACATCATCAAGGTTCTAGGTTTAACATACTTAGGTTTTCCCGCATCACTTATCAAGCTTTATAGGGCGATGGAAAAAATCACTAAGACTCACCTTATGGGTTATTCATGGACCGACCTAAACCAGTGATGAGTTGAATCGATGAATCCTACTGAAGAGCTAGCTTGTTGAAGATTATTTTGTACTTATAATTTATTTCTTTGAACCATTTATGTTGTAAGTTTTTAGGACATTTTATTTGGGTTGTATTTTGTGTTTTTAGGACCGGCCACCCTATAATGGCATAGTTGTAATTTCCTAGTCATTTTAACCCTAAAGGGAACAAGTATAAATACTTGCTTAAGTAAGGTTTTGGGAGGGGAGAATACACTTGACATTTGCTGCAAAACTTTCATGAGATATTAGGGTTTGTCCTAAGATTTCATAGGACTCTTATCAATTTCAACCCAATTGGAATTGTGGCGAGTTTGCAACCTAGTGAATTGTGAATAATATCAATTCCCTAAGTTGGTTTCCTTTTCATAACTAGTGTGTTATATCTAGTGTTGATTAGGGTGGTTCTTGTTATGATTTTGGTGTTAACCATAGATCAAAATCCATTCATATATTGTTATCAAATTGATTGGATTTATATCTTGATATTACCTTTAATTTTATCTTCCATTGTTTGTGTGCATTTCTGAATTCTTGAAGAGGAGTTCATGGCCTTTTTTTGTGTTGTTGGTGATTTGGATTCTTGTTCATCTTATGTAGATAGCTTAATTCCATTGATCATTATTTCATTTGGTATAAGATTAATTTTAATCACAAATCGAAACATAAGCAATTTTTAGGGTTCACGCCATTTGATCAAAGTTGATTCGTTTTTTTTTTTGGAATTGTGATTAGGAGTTGTTCCATTAGTTTGATTGCATATGTTTGGATCCCCTTCTAAGCATATCATCTTTTGGTATTAGAGCTTTATCATACTTTGACATTTAATCTTGATCACATCCTTGTTTGTAGAATTGGTTTATAAGAATTGAGGACTTACGCAATTAGAGGACTAATTGTCTTGCCATTGTGTAATTGGTCTTTCAATTGGATTTTGTGTGCTTTTCACTCACTTTTAAGCACATCATTATGCCTCAATAACTTGTTTAAACGGTAGTGGTGAGAGATAAACCCATTGAAAAATTGTTTGGCTCATCCCTCATGAGTTTGTCTTATAGGTTACTACATAGATAGCAATAGGCAAGTATGATAGTGATAAGTGTCTCGACTCAAATCTTGAAAGATAGGTGTAAAAATAGAGTATATTTGACTTAAACATAGATTAGCAAATAAAATGTTAAGATTTAGATTTTATTTTGTTTCAAAAACCCTTTTCTATTCAAAACTCATTTTGAATGTTTATTTTTTTATGATTTTAACTATCTAATTTCATAATTTACTAAGGGATATCGATTCTCATGTTGTGCATGCACATGTAATAAGAGGTCTTTTAGCATTTCCATTAAACCCCCTTTATTTAAACTTATTTATTGGTAGAATTAATGCAAATGATAACAAAATAATTATAAACATAAATTCATATAAAAAAATCATTATATTACATTGAACTACCAATTTTAAGTATCCCTTGAAAATTAATTATAGTTACGTTCTTAGATATATCATCATAAATTATACTTGACTAACATCTAATCATAAATATTGACAAGTTATATTTGTTTACTTATGCATACATTAATTTGAGACCATTGCTAAACTATTATTGAAACCAATTGAATTTATCTAGTGAATTACCATGTAGCATATGCTAACACAATAGAAGACAAAATGTTGAAACCCCAATGTGCTTTCATTAGCCTTAAGAAAAAGAGAAATAGTGACAGTTCAAGCAACACAAATTTTCCAAACTCGATCATTCTAAAGACCAACAAGGGTTGCATTTCTTAAATTTGTAGCAACTCAATCAACGAACATCCCATTTCACCTTTCCCCTATTTACACGAGTTCACCACAATAAGTGGATGTAAGATCTACAAAACATGCCCAAAAAAACCTTTGGAAGACTTCTAACCCTCATTTTCTGGATAATAATGATGACTAATTTAGTTGAAATGAAAAGCTAAACACGAATAGTAAAGCTATCAAAATTTATATAACAAAATAGTTCACACAAGCTACAAATTTTAAATAGCCTTTATAAATTAATTATAGTTTTGTGGTTTGATATAGCATCTTAAATTATATTTGATTAACATCTAATCGGAAAGTTTGACAAGTTATATTTGTTTAGCTATGCTTACATTGATTTGAGCAATCTTTGCTCAATTATTTCTAAAAGCTTATTAAATTCATCTACTGAATTACCACATCAGCAAATAATAACACTTAATATATGACCAAAAGTTGAAACCGAAATTTGCTTTCTTAAGCCCTGGGAGAAGGAGAAAGAGTGGTTGTTCTTACAACACAAATTTTCCCAAACTTGATCGTTCTTTTGAACAATAAAAGTTGCATTGCTAAGCTTTGAAGTGATTCGATGAACAAGCACATCATTGCATGTTTCCCATACATGCACGAGTTTATGGCAACAAGTAGACGTAGGATCCCCAAAACCTACCCAAAATATGCTTTTGAAGAGTTTGACCCCACATTTTCTAGACATGCACTTAATACATTCTATAAGATACGATGTAGGTGCGGGTTGCCTTGAAAAGGGTAGCTCAATAGGCTCAAATGCATAACTACTTGATGTGCTTAAAATCAAGATTAAGCACATACAAAACCAATTTGAAAGACAACTAAACAATGTCAATCAAACTAGTTCAACATTTGTGCAATTCCTCAATATTTATGAACTGGTCCTTCAAATAATGGCGTGATCAATCTTAATTCCAAGTATGTTATAGCTCTGATACCAAATTATGATGTGCCTAAAATAGGGGTTAAGCACATGTAATTGGAACAAATTATAATCCTCAATGGACTAGTCCAATCGCGGCTCAAAATTCCAAGAATTATGTGAACCTTAATGTAGTAAAATGAAATTCGAATGCTATAACTTTCAAAGAAACAATCCACAATGATTAAATCCTCAAAACAACACTAAACACAATTGAATGCCACGTGAATTAAACACAAGAATAGTAAGAACCAATCCGAGATCCACTTTCCCAACAAAGTTAATCCACGGTTCAATAGGTAGTCAAATTGATGGTTAAAACTAAAGGCTAAAACCAATCAATTATAACAACATAAAAATGATTACAAATGTAATCTAATCTAACCAAGAAAACATCTAATTCAACCCTAGATATAACTCACTAATGATGAAAAGGAAATTACAACAAAGAGAACTTGATATTACTCACAAATTCACTTTGAAGCCACTCGCCACAATCTCAATTTTGGGATTGAAATTAACAAGAGCAATTTTGGAATTAGGAAACCTTAACCCTCAACACGTGAAGTGTCTGTTCTATTTCTGAAAATTTAGCAAAAGTCCCTCAAAACCCTACTTAAGCAAGTATTTATACTTGCTCCCTTAGGGTTAAAAAGTCTACAAAATTACAACTATACCACTTTAGGATGGCCGGTCTTAGAACTCAATTACAACCAAATAAAAAGTGTTTTAAAAGCTTACACATAAATAGTCTAAAGAAATAATTACAAATAAAAATAGTCTTCATCATGTTAGCTCTTCTATAGGATTCGTCGGCCCAACTCATCGCCAGTTTAGGTTAGTCCATAGATAACCCAGAAGCCGAGTCTTAGTAAGTTTGTCCATCGCCCTGTAAAGTATGATAAGTGTGCCTGTTGGAATATACAATACATGAATAAGAGAAAAGAGTTAGTAAAAAATAATTCTGGGGTCGATGTGCTTAAAATGGGCCCTCATCGTCAAGATTTGAAATCCTTTGGCTCTTGCCCTAATAATAGGTCTTGACAGATTTTGATTCCTATCACCTCCTTGGGCCTCAAAAAGATTTGTCCTCAAATCTGACAGATTAAATGCAGTAGAGACTCTGTTTCCTCCTAGCAAGCCACCTGAAGAAGTATCACTGCAAAATCTCAATTCTAAAATACCACAGAGGGTGATTGTTTTCTCTCCTCCATTTCTAGGATGTATTTCATCTGCAACACAAATAATGACCCATTATCCACTGAGGTCTCCCCTATCTCAACCTGTTCCACTAATATTGTTTCCTCCTTTTCTAACTCATTTGTATGGCACTGACCCTTATGGCCCTCTAATGATTGGTCCGACTGCTCACGGCCCTTTGAAACCTTTGAAGGTAGAAACAACTGTCTCTGAACAGTCTAGCTCTCTGATGATGGGCTCATCTGACTCTGACCCTCAGAATTCTCTAATGGTTTACTCAACTGCTCATGAGCCTCTAGTACCTCTAAAGGTGAACACAACTGCCCCTAAACAGTTTGGTCCTCTAGTAGTCTACTCATCTGACTATGATCATCAGGATCCTCCGAAGGTTGGCACGTCTATGTTTGACAAATTTTGTGCTCTAAGGGTTGGCTCATGTTACTAAAAACCTCAAGAGCCTTCGAAGATTTGATCATGTGGCTATGATCCTCTGGAATCTGTGATGGTTATCTTATCTGTCTTTGCATCTTCAAGACCTCTAATGGCAACATAGGGTTCAATACTATACGTTTACCATCCTGTTGGAACATATAAGTATTTCTATACCTATCATGTAATACCATCCTATCATACAACCATAGCCTACTAAGCAATATGTGGGATGTACACATAGGAATAATATCACATTCGAGTTTATCACAGTACTTGTCCCCAATACTAAAGGGTACCTGCCCTTTGGGTCACACAAAGACCATCCTGATCATTCAACCAATGTAATGTATAGGGTTCGAGATGTGGGATAGTTTTAAGTTTCAACTTCAATACTAATGATGCAGCTACAACATTAGTACAACTACCACCATCAACTATAATTACACACAAGTTTCCTTGTACCCTACAAGACATATGGAACAAGTTTTCTCTTTATCCATCATCAATGGTTGGATAGGAAGTCACTACTTGATGTACCAAAGTAGTAGAAGTATGTACATCATGTGACATGGTTATTAACTAACTTCAACAAGTTAACGACACACTTCACTACAAGCACCACAACAACACACCCTTACACACCTACGATGCTCACACTCAACCAATACAAGAAATGTTTATTGTTACTTCAAATTAAAGTTAAGTGAAATAATTGAAGCATAAATAAATAATTCTTAGTACTTTAAGTAAGGTTAAATAAATGAAGTACACACAATTATTTCTAAGTAGTTAAGAATTAAATTCAACCACAAGTGTTAAGTAATGAGTTCAATTACTTTCACACTTTAATTGTTTTGTTTGAATTCAAATTCCACTACTCAACTTTCCTTTTCCTGCTTTGGTTTCACACCAATTACTTCATAATGGGCAGCACCTCAGTATATACAAAAATACAGAACTTCACTGCCACACTACTCCCTCGCTTTTGGTTCCACACAATTCATGCCACCAATCAACACCTCTCTATATAACACACAAAACACTAAGCCAAAAATACACAAATCCTTTACTAAATTTACAAAACACAACACCACAAGCACACACCTTTTATACACGTTGCAACACACACATACACTCTTCCACACTTGAATTTCTCCACTTCTATACAAGTTTCAAACCACAACTCACAACAAAAGGCAGCTCAAATTCAAATTCAAAATGAGTTCACTAATTGCAATATTCCACAAATGGTAAGGAGCCACTTTCAAATTCAAATGAACACACAATTACTTCTATCACTTAATGTGTGTTTTGAAATTCAAATAACTTCCTTAACCCACACACTCACTTCTGAAAATGTACACTAAGCCCCCCTTATGTCCGAATCACTCTAAGTAAAAATACACCTCCACTTCTTCACAATTGAGGCAACTTCAAGTTATAACTTTTGAATCACAAGATGTGCTACTACTCTTTTTCTTTTTACATGAAATTATCAATTAAATGGAGCATCAACAAGACCTCAAAAATCTCTTCAATAAGCAACAAGCTCAACTCCTCAAGCAAGATAATTACGCTACTTCAAGCAACAACATCAAACAATTCAAATTTTCACTTTCAATTTTAGATTCAAGATGTAAGCTCAAGAACCTTAAATTTCTAAAATCAAAATTCAAATAACCCCTTCTCACAACCACAAGCTTTGATACCAAAAGATGATGTGCTTAAAATCAGGATTAAGCACATACAAAACCAATTTGAAAGACAATCGAATAATGTCAATTAAACTAGTTCAACAATTGTGCAATTCCTCAATATTTATGAACTAGTGCTTCAAATAATGGCGTGATCAATCTTAATTCCAAGTATGTTATAGCTCTGATACCAAATTATGATGTGCCTAAAATAGGGGTTAAGCACATGTAATTGGAACAGGTTATAATCCTCAATGGACTAGTCCAATCTCGCTCAAAATTTCAAGAATTGCATGAACCCTAATGTAGTAAAATGAAATCCGAATGCTATAACTTTCAAAGAAACAATCTACAATGATAAAATCCTTAAAAAACACTAAAAACAATTAAATGCCATGTGAATTACACACAAGAACAGCAATAACCAATCCGAGATCCACTTTTCCAACAAAGTTAATCCACGGTTCAATAGGTAGTCAAATTGATGGTTAAAACTAAGGCTAAAACTAATCAATTATAACAACATAAAAATGATTACAAATGTATTCTAATCTGACCAAGAAATCATCCAATTCAACCCTAGATATAACTCACTAGTGATGAAAAGGAAATTACAACAAAGAGAACTTGATATTACTCATAAATCCACTTTGAGGCCACTCGCTACAATCTCAATTTTGGGATTGAAATTGATAAGAGCAATTTTGGAATTAGGAAACCCTAACCCTCAACACGTGAATTGTTTGTTCTATTTCTGAAAATTTAGCAAAAGTCCCTCAATACCTTACTTAAGCAAGTATTTATACTTGCTCTCTTTAGGTTAAAAAGTCACAAATTATAACTATGCACTATGCTTCTAAACAATTACAAAAGGCCCCAAAAGCTACAAAATAGTCTAAAGAAATAATTACAAATAAAAATAGTCTTTATCATGCTAGCTCTTCCATAGGATTTGTCGGCCTAGCTCATCGCCGGTTTAGGTCAATCCATGGATAACCCACAAGTTGAGTCTTAGTGAGTTTGTCCATCACCCTGTAAAGCATGATAAGTGTGCCTATTGGAATATACAATACATGAATAAGAGAAAAGAGGTTAGTAAACAAATAATTCCTGGGTCGATGTGCTTGAAATGGGCCCTCATTGCCAAAATTTGAAATCCTTTGGCTCTTGCCCTAATGATAGTTCTTGACAAATTTTGATTCCTATCACTACAATCACCATAGTCTTTAAGGATATGTTGAGTACAAGAAACCATCGTGATAACATTGGCCACAAGCAAAAGAATCATCACAAAGCTTGGCATTTTGTTTGGTCCTGCCATGGTAAATTATTGAAATCTAATCTTTGATGTTGATAAGAAGATGGTTGTTCATATATATTTATACTGACAAGTTAATAAGAAAGTATTTCTATTCATCTGCAATAAATGAAGTGAGTTTCATTGTTTGCTAATTAAATATCTTAGGTTTTAAATTGTACCTAAAATGTCATTTTCCAACAACAATAAATTCCTTCAGCATATTTTGTGCCAATGTTAAGAGGTTATAAATGAGGAAGTTTGTAAATCCAATCCCTTTTTTCCTTCCTTTTAATCAAGTTTGTTTTTGTTCTCTTTTTTTTTTTCTCATTTATCTTACTCATATTAGCCATTTCTAAAGACAAAATAGAAAATATTTACATGAATGCACCTCAATAGTTTTACCTATCATCTTTGGCATTTAAAAACAATCATTGAAAAAAAAAAATCTAATGTGTACATTGTAAGATTGTAAAAGCCATATAGTGGAATGAATTGAAAATAATAAAGTAGTTTAGGTTAGGGAAAAAAATGCTCATATTAGGATGATAATGGTATTATTTTTACGCACATGTACGCTTGTGCATTGCCTTATTTTCATTCTTAGAATAATATTCTACCTTGCTTTTCTAAGTTTCCAATATATATGCACCTTCACGAAAATGCAAGCCACTGTTTTTGCTATATCACAATTCAGCAATTCATATTTTACCAATAAACTCTTTCAATTGCCAAGCATACATCTTATCTCACTTACTATTGAAGGGTGATTCCAATAAACCAATAAAGTTTCTACAATTTAGCACTTCTTTCCATCCTATACATTACGTTATCCACTTTAAGTAAGGAGACTAAATTTAATCAATTTAAAGGTCATTAATTTTGAAAGTTTTCTATCTATTAAGGTAGTTTCAATACATTATACTTGACCTCTTTCATTTTAGCACACAACTTACAAGTGCATGTCCACCTGGAACATTCGATACTTTTTCTTGAGTAAACTATGATGGTCAAACTATTGTTGTACCACTCCCTACTTCGTAAGCATTAGTGGATGTTGCAACCATGTTACAGATACAAAGAAGATGATAAATATTTAAGTAGATAAATTCATATGGCATTAGTTGAGAAATTTACTTTTTTCCATATGGGATATTTGTCACTTTTCAAATAGAGCAGATACATGAATTTATAAAACATTCCAAAATAACTCTTTCATACTCTAAATGCCTAAGACTACTCCATCTCCTATCATTTCCCAAAATAGTCTTTCTAATTGTAGTTTCTTTTTTTATTTATTTATTTATAGCATCACTTTATATTTTTAGAAGTTGAAGCCACTATATCCCCTTTAGTATTATAGATGGATTGATTGAAATAGTGTGAGGATTTTAATGCATAAACAAAACAAAGGTGTTAAGGGAATCATATCATGGTGAGAATAACTAGTAATACTGTAAAGGTGTGCTAAGGATGCATAACTCAGAAGTAGATAGATCTTATATTCATTTTAAATTATTTATATTATGTAGTATGACTTTATTTTTAACCTTTGTTCAACTAGATTTAATTTCTTATTTTGAGGATTTATTTAGATTGGTAGTTAATTTTCTTAAAAGGTATAATATGAGGAGCATCTCACTAAGGTGGATATAGCTTACATCCTCACAATGTTTCATTGTTACAAGAGCTCGTGCGATTAGTACCTAGTCATCAAATACCATAGAATAGCTCATGGGATGTTGGAAGGTCTTTGTGAGTTAATAGTTGAGAATATTTAAGAGCAAGGTTTATTTAAGTGATTTACTAGAGTTTATTATGTATTTTGTTAATTTAATAGTAGGTACTTAGACTGCTAATATTATTATTACAGTCATTATGTTATTTTAATTATAGGTCCCACTTCTTAAATTAATGTAATTTTATTATTTACAAATTTAAGCAGTTGTCTTCTTAATCTTTTACTACATAGAACAGAGATTCTAACTGGAGTAACTTTAAGTAATAATAGCTAGTATGCTATAGCGCATAACATTGAATAACATGGTAGTTATTCTTCGATTTTCATGCCTTGCATTATGGACTATTGAAATAGGGATACCTAAGGGGTGTGACATCTACCACTTGTAAAACCTCGATGTGTGCTCTCTCGACTGCTGATGGTACCTCTTTTTTTTTTTCTATAGCCTTAATGTGTGCTCTTGAGCTCGCTCATGGTAATTTTATCCAAAACCTAGGTATATGTTCATGAGGTTGCCAAAGTTAATTATATCAAAATTGATTTCATTAGGGAATGTTGTCAAACCATCGTTTAATTAAGCCATATATAACGGTATTAATAAATTAATCCATGGTGTATATCCTAGGGTCCAAATTACTTCGTTTATTCCATGTGGCATTATTGATTGATTGACTGATTGTGGATTCCCCAATGTAGGAGTTGCCTTAATTAGCATTTGTAGCATTTCTTTCTCGACATCGAGTAAGGATCTAGTTTGTTTAGGGGACTATACTCTCAAATAGCTCCCTAGGTAAAGTGAGGTGCTATGTACGGGTAAGTATCAAGGTTAACCGAATGAAGATCACACTAGAAGGATTGGTCCAAGGATAATCAAAGACAAGATAGAGAGATTAGATCAAAGAGCATGACCCTATTTGAAGTGTAGATCACAAAGGAAGAAGTCGAGAAAGGAATCAAAGGCTGACAGCTTTAAAATTATTGAAGGCCGCTGGCTTAAATGGCCGGCTTTGGAGAAGGTTGTCGATCTAAATGGCTGGCATAAAATATATGGTAGGTTGGCCAGTAAGCCGCTGGCCCAAGTGGCCAACTTACATTTCTTACTGGGCCAGTTGGACTTTAAATCAAAGCCACTAGCTTTGCATCATTCTTAGGCTGACTTTAGATAATTTTAAGCTGCTGGCTTTTATTATGTTTTCCTTTAATCACATTAGGGTTTGCATGTCGTTTTAACTTTATTTGAGGAGACTATAAATAGTCCCCTTACACTCCATTGTAGACACTTTTTTGACATTATTGAAATATAAACACACTTCCTCTGTTGTAGTGACTTATTGTGTTGAAGACCTGAAAATCATAATTGCGTTGTTTGAATTGTCGGGGAAATTGTAGTGACTTGCTGATTATTGATTCCAACAATAAGGACTTTGTTTAAACTAGCAAGAAAAACTCTGATTTGTTGGTTAGTCCTAGAATAATTGAAGGAGAAATTGTGAGCGGTAAATGGCAAGAGTGGTGAGACCATTAGAGTGTGTAAAAGCCAATTGAATATTGTGAGCCATAAAATACTAGTGATTGGAGTGATTCATTGATTGAGCAAAAAACACGCGAGGGAGTGATTTAGTGAGGATCTATTTCTTTCTATTGTCAACTTTGTTTTTGTTGTAGAAATATGTCTAATAGAAATTCTCCTAATAGTATGATGGGGGGTATTGACACAAAATTGATCGTAGAAACTCTGACTACTAAGATGAGGAAAATGTTTAGTGTAAAGATGGATCATTTTCAGAAGCAGATGGAGCAGAATTTTAAGCAGTCCTGGATTGCTTCTACTGGGCATAGAAGGGATGAAATGCCAAGAAGGGTAGTGCGCATGGAGGAAGATGAGTGGGGTAGAGAGGGATCTGCAACTGAATTTGATTAAGATTCTTTTATGGGTTATAGGAGGAATGCAAGGAGAAATAAGGGAACTAGGAATGAAGAAGATAGCAACCTAGGAAATATAAAGATGAAAATTCCTTCCTTCCGAGGGAGGAATGATCCTAATGTATATCTTGAGTGAAAGAAAAAGGTGGAACTGGTCTTTGATTGATGAGATCCATGATGAGTGCCAAGCCGGAAGAAGAAATGTGGATCCTCTTGAAGTGCCGCCTGGACCGATCACAAGAAATCGAGCAAAACGATTTAAGGAAGCACTTAACGGGTTGATAAAGGTTGTCTATGAAGCTAGAAAGGATTGGAGCAATCATGAAGTTGGAACGGATTGGAACAACCATGGGAAGGCCCTTGCTTTTGTACAAGTTATACTGGACACGGGATGAAGAGGGTGTGTATTTTAAAGGCACGGCCGTGTAGGAATCTCAAGATTGCATAGAATCATACACGGCCAGACACATGGCTAAAAGGCACGGCCGTATATTCAGTTAAGCAAATCCCCAAGAAGGTACACGACTAGAAGTACACGGTCGTGTATGTGACCGGAATGTGCACAGAAAAGTACACGGCCAAAGTACACGGTCGTATACACGGCCGTGTATGTTGCCAGAAGTTGCATAGACAGGTATACGGCCAAAGTACACGGTCGTGTACATAGCCGTGTATCCCCTGCCAGCCAGCTTGTTCTGTTTTCGCGTTTTTACGCCACTTATCTAAACTACGTCGTTTTGGACTTGTTTTACACGAATTGTAACCCTAGTATAAAAGCTCCTAGGGTTTAGAACAATGAACAACATACATCTTTGAACATTAAACACTTTTGAGAGGCACCTCTCTTGGTTCTTCAAGAACTAAATCAAACTTATCGGATTGATTTCCGTGGCGTTCATCCCGACTTATCAATCGGTCTTTCATCCCGATTGTAGCGTCTTCGTTTTTATACCAAGGTTCTTGTCTCGCTTATAGACAACGGGTCGCGGTTTCCACTTTAGGTGTTTGGGCGTCTTAGGCAACGAATTTTCGAACATATTGGTATTAGGTTTCATCACGGGTTGGCGTGGTTCGTATCATTGATTGTCATAACTACTCTAAAGTTAAGAAAGTGAAATTGGCTGCCATAGAATTTTCTAACTATGCTATAGTTTAGTAGGATCAATTATTATCGAGTAGGAGGAGAAATAGAGAGCCACCAATAGAGACGTGGGAAGAGATGAAGAGGGTGATGAGGAAGCGATTTATTCCCACTTATTACTATAGGGATTTGTATAATAAGCTACAAAATCTTAGGCAGGGGAACAAGAGTGTGTAGGAATATCATAAGGAGATAGAGGTTGCGATGATTAGGATGAATGTTGAGGAGGACGGGAAGCTACTATAGCTAGGTTCTTGGTAGGCTTGAGTAGGGAGATTCAGAACATGGTAGAGTTATAGGACTATGTGGAACTAGAGGATATGGTTCATATGGCCATTAAAGTCGAGAAGCAACTTAGGTGGAAAGGCAGTAGCACTACACATGCCATACCGAGTTTGTCTAATTAGAGAGTTGACATAGGGGAGAAGGAGGAGAAACAACTCCATTCCAAACTACTACCAAAACAAACATCAGACTTAGTATCTCATAGGGCTAGAGGTAAATCTAATCCTTTTACTTCTAGGAATTGAGATGTTAAATGTTTTAAATGTTGGGGTAGGGGACATGTAGCTAGTCAATGTCCCAATAGATGAGTTATGGTGATGAGAGATAATGGTGAGATCGAAAACTGATAGTGACTCGGATCATGAGTCTATGCCACCATTAGAGGATGATGATGAGTGAAGTATGCTATTGAGGGGGAGTTATTAGTAGCTAGAAGAGCTTTGACTGTAGCGGTTAGGGGAGCGATAATGTGCAACGAGAAAATATTTTTCATACTAGATGCCTAGTTCAAAATAAGGTGTGTAGTATGATTATAGATGGTGGGAGTTGTACAAATGCAGCTAGCACAACCATGGTAGAAAAATTAGGGCTTCTTACAATCAAACATCCTCAGCCTTATAAATTGCGTTGGCTGAACGATAGTGGTGAAGTTAGAGTCACAAAATTGGTGTTGATTTCTTTAAGCATTGGAAAGTATAGGGATGAAGTACTGTGTGATGCAGTTCCAATGTAAGCTACACACTTGTTATTAGGGAGGCTATAGCAACTTGACATGCAGGTGAAACATGATGGATTTACTAACAAGTACTCATTTATACAATAATTGAAACTTATTACTCTTTGTCCTTTGAAACCTAGTGAGGTTTATGGAGATCAAGTGAGGATACAAAAAGAGAGGGAACAAAAGAGAATGAGTGGCAAAAATAAACTAAGTACTATTGCCGAAGAAAAAGATAGAGAACAAACAAGAGTGAGTGGTAAAAATAAGTTGAGTAATATTATAGAGGAAAATGAAAAGAGGGGAAAATGATTGAGTGTTGAGAGAAAAACAGAGTGGAAAGAAAATTTTGATGAGAGATTCAATGAGGTTAAGAATGTTATATTTTCAGGAATAAAGAGATCTACTGAGGTGCATGAAAAGGCCAAGCACAATATTGAGCGATAGAAGAAACAATGTGCCAAATGAACCGGTAAAGGGCGTCGTCAAGTACTCCTTGAACCCGGAGATTGGGTTTAGGTACACATGAGTCAAGAGTGATTCCTAGCACAAAGGTGATCAAAGTGACTTCTAACAGGTAAGGGTCCATTCTGAGTCCTCGAGTGCATCAATGACAACAATTACAGATTGGAATTGCTAGGTAAGTATCCAACCAGTGCCATTTTTAATATTACTGATTTGAGTCTTTTTAATGCTGGTGACGATTTAAAGACAAATCCTTTTCAAGAGGAGGGAAATGATGAAGGACACACTAGGAGGATTGGTCCAAGGATAATCAAAGACAAGATAGAGAGATTGGATTAAGGAGCACGACTTTATTTTAAGTGTAGATCATGAAGGCAGAAGTCAAAGAAGGAATCAAAGGTCAATAGCTTTAGAATTACTAAAGCTTGCCAGCTTTAGAGGTTCAGGGCACCGACCTAAATGGTCAGCATAAAATATATAGTCGGCCAACTAGTAAGCTGTTGACCTAAGTGGCCAGCGTACATTTCTTTCTAGATAGGATGGACTTTAAATCAAAGTCGCCAGCTTTGGAGTCGGCTTTGCATCATTTTTAGGCTAGCTTTAGACAATTTTAGGCTGCCGGCTTTTGTTGTGTTTTCCTTTAATTGCATTAAGGCTTGCATGTCATTTTAACTTTATTTGAGGAGACTATAAATAGTCCCTTTATACTCCATTATAGACACTTTTTTGACATTATTGAAATACAAATACTCTTCTTCTATTCTTGAAGACCATGAACTTATCGGCATTGTCCCGTAGCGTTCATAGCCTTACTTATTAATTGATCTTCCATCTTGATTGTGGCATATACACCATACCAAGGTTCTTGCTTCACTATAAGCAACGGGTCATGGTTTTCCCTTCGTTCGTGATCGATCATCGGTTGTTTGATCTAATTAGATTTCGGATTTTAGCATAGGTTGACGAAGTTTGCATCACAACCCAAGTGTAGATAATCCAAATGTACACCTTCTGTAGTTTTAGAGTCCTATAGATATGTTACTTGCATTCATTTCATGTGTAGACAGACATCATGTTATGCTAATTAAACTTTGATAACTTGCTTAAATGATAGTGGTGAGGGTCAAACTAGTTAAACCATGGTTTGATTTATCCCTCATTAGTTTGTCTTATTGGTTACTACACAGATAGCAATAGGCTAGCTTCAGAGTGACAAGCGTTTTAACTCAAATCTTGAAGGATAGTTGTAAAAATAGAGTATATTAGCATTAAAATTAGATTGGTAGATAGAGTGTTAAGATTTGTATTTTATTTTTTTTAAAACATTTCTATTCAAAACTCATTTTAAACCTTTATTTTTTACAGTTCTAACTATATGATTTCATAATTTGCTAAAGGATACCGATTCTCAAGTTATGTGTGCACACGTGATATGACGACTTTCAATCGTTTCCATTAAACCCCATTTTTTAAAACTTATTTATTGGTAGAGATTGTGCAAATGATATGGAAAAAAATTATAAATACAAATACATGAAAAAAATTATTATATTACATCAAGACAACAATGATGACTAATTTAAAATGACAAGCTAAGCATGAACAATAAAGCCTCAAAATTTATATAACAAAATAGTTCACACAAACTACAAATTTTAATTATCTCTCGAAAATTAATTATAGTTATGTCTTTAGATATATCATCATAAATTATATTTGTTTAACATCTAGTCATAAACATTGGCTAGTTATAATTGTATACTTATGCATACATTAATTTGAGAAACTATTGCTAAACTATTATTGAAACCAATTGAATTTATCTAGTGGATTACCATGTTAGCATATACTAACACGTAATAGAGGACAAAACATTGAAACCCCAATGTGCTTTCTCAAGCCATAAGAGAAAGAGAAATAGTGATAATTCAAGTAACACAAAGTTTCCACACTTGATCATTCCGAAGACCAACAAAGGTTACATTGCTAAAATTTGGAGCAACTCAATCAATGAGCATCTCATTGCACTTTTCCCCTATTTGCATGACTTCATGGCATCAAGTGGACGTAGGATCTCTAAGACATGCTTAAAAATTACATTGAAAGACTTCTAACCTAAATTTTTCTAGATAACAATGATGACTAATTTAATTCAAATGAAAAGCTAAACATGAATAGTAAAGTTATCAAAACTTATATAACAAAATAGTTCACACAAGCTACAAATTTTAATTAGCCTTTATGATACGAACCACGCCAACCCGTGACGAAACACCAATACCAATACGTTCGGAAATTCGTTGCCTAAGACGCCCAAACACCTAAAGTGGAAACCGCGACCCGTTGTCTATAAGCGAGACAAGAACCTTGGTATAAAAACGAAGACGCCACAATCGGGATGAAAGACCAATTGATAAGTCGGGATGAACGCCACGGAAATCAATCCGATAAGTTCGATTTAGTTCTTGAAGAACCAAGAGAGGTGCCTCTAAAAAGTGTTTAATGTTCAAAGATGTATGTTGTTCATTGTTCTAAACCCTAGGAGCTTTTATACTAGGGTTACAATTCGTGTAAAACAAGTAAAAAACGACATAGTTTAGATAAGTGGCATAAAAACGCAAAAACAGAACAAGCTGGCCGACAGGGGATACACGGCCGTGTACACGACCGTGTACTTTGGCCGTGTACCTGTCCTGTGCAACTTCTGGCAACATACACAGCTGTGTACACGACTGTGTACTTTGGCTGTGTACTTTTCTGTGCACATTCCGGTCACATACACGACAGTGTACTTCTGGTCGTGTACCTTCCTGGGGATTTGCTTGACTCAATACACGGCCGTGCCTTTTAGCCGTGTGTCTAGCCGTGTATGATTTGTGCAATCTTGAGATTCCTACACAGCCGTGCCTTTAAAATACACGCCCTCTTCATCTCGTGTCCAGTATAACTTGTACAAAAGCAAGGGTCTTCCCGTGGTTGTTCCAGTCCGTTCCAACTTCATGATTGCTCCAATCCTTTCCGGCTTCATGGACAACCTTTATCAACCCTTTAAGTGCTTGCTTGAATCGTTTTGCTCGATTTCTTGTGATCAGTCCAGGTGGCACTTCAAGAGGATCCACATTTCTTCTTCCGACTTAGCACTCATCATGGATCTCGTCATTCCCCTCCTCTTGAAAAGGATTTGTCCTCAAATCATTGCCTGCATCAAAGGGACTTATATCAGTAACATTAAATGTGACACTTACTGGATACTCACCTGATAAATCTTTCTCGTATGCATTATCATTGATGCGCTCAAGAATTTGAATTGGTCCATCGCCTCTAGGCTTTAACTTGGATTTCCTCTGCAATGGAAACCTCTCCTTGCGAAAATGCACCTAAACCCAATCTCCAAGCTGAAAAATCTTGGGTCTCCTGTCCTTGTTCACCCTTGAAGCAACCCTAGCATTTTGTTTTACAATCCTACTCTTTACCTGTGCATGTAGCTTTCTCACGAAGTCTGCCTTATAATCAGCGTCAAAACTCACAAACTTGTTAAGTGGCAATGACAATAAATAATTAGGATTCAGTGGGTTAAAACCAAACACAATCTCAAATGGTGAATAATGAATAATGCTATTTAAAGCCCTATTACATGCAAACTCCACAAATGGTAGGCAATTTTTCCAAGTCTTAATGTTCTTCTCTATGATTGCCCCTAACAATTGAATTAAAGTCCTATTAACCACCTCAATTTGCCCATCAGTTTGTAGGGTGACAGATAGTCGAAAACATCCGTTTAGTTCCCAACTTTTTCCACAATACTCTCCAAAAATGACTAAAAAATTTCTCATCTCGATCACTAACAATGCTTCTAGGTATACCATGCTGACGCACTACCTCTCTAAAGAACAAATCAACAATGTGTATAGCATCAATAGTTTTATGACAAGGAAAGAAATGAACCATTTTAGAAATCCTATCCACAACCACAAAAATAGAATCTCGACCATGCCTAGGCTTAGATAATCTTAACACAAAATCTATGGACATGTCTATCCAAGGCTCATGAGGAATGACACTATACTCTTATAACCAATCTAGGAAGTCATCTAAATGATGAATGGGATGACGATACTTTACCGTGATGTTGTTGATGGCGCGATAGTCAACACACATCCTCCATGTCCTATCCTTCTTAGGCACCAAAATCACAGCACTGCACTTGGACTCATTCTCTCTCTCACATACCCCTTCTCCATTAATTCTTCGACCTGCCTTTGGAGTTCCTTTGTTTCCTCTGGGTTGCTCCTATAAGCTGGCTTGTTTGGAATCGATGCTCCAGGTACAAGGTCAATCTAGTGCTCAATACCACGAATAGGTGGTAATCCCTTTGGAATCTCCTCAGGAAAGACATCTTCAAAGTCCTACACAAGAGACATAACCACACTAGGCAAAGAGTTAGACAATTCGTTAGTAGTCAAACATGTTTCTTTAAAAACCAGCAACAACATAGGTAGCCTCATCACTAACGCTCTCCCTACTACACTCGCTCTTGCCACACAACTCTCCTTTTGCAAGGCTGCCCTCTCCTTTTCACTCACCACCAAAGTTGATCCCCCTTCAACTTGGCCTCTCACACTCTTTCCAGCCTTCCTCTCCTTTTCCTTTTGATCCTGACTTTTATATTCCTTTTTCTTCTCATTGTCTTTTGCTCTCTCACTCTCACTCTGCTTTTCACTCACCTTATGTTTTGCAAAAGACTGTTGTAGCTGCAACTGGTCCTCATACACTTGTTTAGGTGTTAAAGGTTTAAGGTTAAAACTTTTCCCTTGGTGAACAAGCGTATACTTGTTAGTAAAGCCATCATGAACAGCCTTCCTATCAAATTGCCATGGCCTCCCCAACAACACATGACATGCTTGCATTGGCACTACATCGCATCACACCTCATCCTCATATCTACCAATGCGAAAACTAATCAAGGCTTGCTTACTCACCTTAGTCTCACCACTATCATTCAACCACTACAATTTATATGGACTAAGGTGTCTAACAGTTTTGAGCCCCAGCCTCTCAACAATAAAATTGCTCACTACATTGGTGCAACTTCCCCCATCAATAATCAAACTACAAATGTGATCTCCTAGATAACATCTAGTATGAAATATATTCTCTCTTTTCCTCTCTCCTCTATCTTCCCAATCCCTAGTTCCTCTATTCCGACCACTATAACCTCTATAACTCCAACAGAAGGCTCATAAAAATCATCATCCAACATTTTATCTCCACCACTCGGTACTCTCCTAGAACGACTCTCCCTCTTACGCCCTTGGAATACGCTTGTGGATTACTCTAGTCTTTGCTCTACCGTCTCATGAATTTGTTCCATTCCCTCTTGGAACATCCTCTTCATTTCTCCCCTCAACGCCTCAATTACTACCCTAGCATCAAACCTTCCCCTCTCACCTTCAGGAGAATGTTGTCTCGACATAGTTCCTGCAGAAAAGATTAGTACAACACAAATATATATATGATTCAACCTCACGATACACTCCCTTACATGTTTCGCTCAAATGATGATATCACACAATCACTCGTGTATTCTCACAAACAACGATGATATCACTCGCCAATTTCCTCTCCTCAATTCTCTTGGAACTAACCCGAACTACACCAATTTCCTTCCGTAGAATTCAAAACAACTCTAGGGTTCGTAAATTTTCCTCTATTTTTCTATCCGAATTTTTTTTTCTGGGTTGTTGCTCTTGATCACGTTTTTCTTTTCTTTTCTTTTCTCTTCTTTTTTTTTTTTTGGTCATGATTTTTACTTCTTTTTTTTTTTTTTTACAATTGACTAGTAAATACTACACTATCAAAGACAATTAATATTGCGGAATTGAATGCTAACAATGGATATGAACGATTGGAGTTAGGGTTTTTGATATTACCTTCCTCAATCGAACTTGATGTTTTGACAAACCTAAGCTCTGATACCAAACTGATACGAACCACGCCAACCCGTGACGAAACCCATTACCAATACGTTCAGAAATTCGTTGCTAAGACGCCCAAACACCTAAAGTGGAAACCGCAACCCGTTGTCTATAAGCGAGACAAGAACCTTGGTATAAAAACGAAGACGCCACAATCTGGATGAAAGACCGATTGATAAGTCGGGATGAACACCACGAAAATCAATCCGATAAGTTCGATTTAGTTCTTGAAGAACCAAGAGAGGTTCCTCTAAAAAGTGTTTAATGTTCAAAGATGTATGTTGTTCATTGTTCTAAACCCTAGGAGCTTTTATACTAGGGTTACAATTCGTGTAAAACAAGTAAAAAATGACGTAGTTTAGATAAGTGGCGTAAAAATGCGAAAACAAAACAAGCTAGCCGGCAGGGGATACATGGCCGTGTACTTTGGCCGTGTACCTGTCTGTGCAACTTCTGGCAACATATACGGCCGTGTACACGACCGTGTACTTTTCTGTGCACATTTCGGTCACATACACGACCGTGTACTTCTGGTCATGTACCTTCTTGGGGATTTGCTTGACTCAATACACGGCCGTGCCTTTTAGCCGTGTGTCTGTCCGTGTATGATTCTGTGCAATCTTGAGATTCCTACACGGCCGTGCCTTTAAAATACACGCCCTCTTCATCCCGTATCCAATATAACTTGTACAAAAGCAAGGGTCTTCCCATGGTTGTTCCAATCCATTCCAACTTCATGATTGCTCCAATCCTTTCCGGCTTCATGGACAACCTTTATC
Organism: Laguncularia racemosa; assembly: GCA_037954665.1. NCBI lineage: Eukaryota > Viridiplantae > Streptophyta > Magnoliopsida > Myrtales > Combretaceae > Laguncularia > Laguncularia racemosa. The sequence goes on from JBBMOL010000443.1 coordinate 173,712, forward strand.
AACCCGTTAAGTGCTTCCTTGAATCGTTTTGCTCGATTTCTTGTGATCGGTCCAGGCGGCACTTCAAGAGGATCCACATTTCTTCTTCCGGCTTAGCACTCATCATGGATCTCATCACTTTATAAATTGATTATAGTTATGTGGTTTGATATATCATCTTAAATTATATTTGATTAAAATCTAATTAGAAAGTTTGACAAGTTATATTTCTTTAGCTAAGCTTACATTATTTGAGAAATCTTTGCTCAACTATTTTTAAAATCCTATTAAATTCATCTACTGAATTACCACATCAGCAAATAATAACATGTAATATATGACCAAAAGTTGAAATCCGAATGTGCTTTCTTAAGCCCTAGGAGAAGGAGAAAGAGTGGCAGTTCTTGCAGCACAAATTTTCCACACTTGATCGTTCCTATGAACAATAAGGGTTGCATTGCTAAGCTTTAGAGCGATTCGATGAACGAGCACATCATTGCATGATTCCCTTACAAGCACGAGTTCATGGCAACAAGTAAAGGTAGGATCTCTAAAACCTACCTAAAAATGCTTTTGAAGAGTTTGACCCCACATTTTCTAGACATGTGCTTAATAAATTCTGTAAGATATGGTGCTAGTGTAGGCAGCCTTGAAAAAGGTAGCTCAATAGCCTCGAATGCATAACTACTATCACTATAGTCTTTAGGGATGAGTCGAGTACAAGAAACCATTGTGATAACATTAGGCATAAGCAAAAGGATCATCACAACACTTAGCATTTTGTTTGGTCTTGTCATGGTAAATTATTGGAAATCTAATCTTTGGATGTTGATGAGAAGATAGTTGTTCATGTATATTTATAGGGACAAGTTAACAAGAAAGTATTTTTGTTCACCTACATTAAATGAAGTGAGTCTCATTGTTTGCTGATTAAATATCTTAGGTTTCAAATGGTTCCTAAAATATCTTTTTCCAACCACAATAAATCCCTTCAACATATTTTGCGCCAACGTTAAGAGGTTATATATGAGGAAGTTTGTAAAACCAATCCCTTTTCCCTTCCTTTTATTCAAGTTTGTTTTTGTTCTCTTTTTTTTTTCCTCCCTTATATTACTCATATTAGCCATTTCTAAAAAAAAATAGAAAATATTTACATGAATGCACCTCAATAGTTTTACATAACTTCTTTGGCATTTAAAAACAATCATTGAGTTAAAATATCAAATGTGTACAATGTAAGACTGTAGAAGCCACAAAGTGGAATAAACCGAAAATAATAAAGTAGTAGAGGTTGGGGAAAGAAATGCTCATGTTGGGATGATAATGGTAATATTTTTCTCTATGATGCACTCTTGTGCATTGCCACATTTTCATTCTTTAATTAATATCTGATATGCCAATTCAATTAACAATCAACACATCTATATTCATGAGATAATTCGACAATCCCTGAATTGAAATATCACCTTCATGTGGAATCGTAATTTACACCATGAACAAGGCAATAAAGAAAATCCAATTTCTTACCAGATATTACACACTAGTAGAAGAAGGATTAAGCTTGTAATTGTTAATCTGACACGCGGAAATTCTAGCCTTTGACCCGTTTGTGCAAGAAACCGCAGTAAAGATAATGATTATTAAGTAGAAGATGAAGGAATCCTAAGATAGACAAAAGAGTTAGGCTGATGAAAAATGAACACCTTTACAATTCTCTATAGGTGATCAAGTTTATCTAAAGACAAGTCTAATTAAGAGCATCTATCAAGTTAAACACAAGGAAAACTGAGTCCTAGATATATTGCACCATTTGAAATTCTCGAAAGAATTGGGAATTTAGCTTATCGACTGGCACTGCCCCTAAATTTACTCATATACACAATGTATTTCATGTTTCCATGTTATAGAAATGTCTCCAATCTAGATCAAATCATATAACTAAAGGAAAATCTAACTTATGAGGAACATCCTATGAGAATTCTACATCACAAAATCCAGAAGTTAAGGACCAAAGAGATCTACTATGTGAAGGTACAATGGAGACATCATGATCAGACCAAAGCCACTTAGGAATTGGAAGACCAAGAGGCTCAAGTACCCTTGTTTATTTGAAGATTCAGGTACAAATTCAAGTTTTGATGACAAAACATTTCTTAAGTGGTGGTGAGTGTGACACCCTAAAATTTCATTCAACAAAAACTTATTTGAATAGGCTATGATAAGAAGATATATTTAAGATATAACTCTAAATGAACCCAAGATTAGTCTAGAAATTAGTGATAACCCAATATATCATAAGTTGGCCTAAGTTAACTTAACTAGAGTAAAAGTTAACAAAAGTCAGCTAACTCCACTCGACTTATTAACTTAAGTCTTACATTCGATACCCGTAGGATGACTTGAGAAGGCTTGATGGATTAGAATTAAGATTCAATATAATTTAGGATGGACTTGAAAGTTGAAACATCGCAAATTTATAAGATATCCCTTCTAATGATGATCACGCTAGGAGGATTGGTCCAGGGATGATTGAGATCAAGCTAGGCAAATTTGACTGAGGAGCATGACCCTACTTGAAGTGCGGACCACGGATGTGGAAGTCGAGGAAAAGATTTAAGGTCGACAGCTTCAAAACCAAAGAAAGCTGCTAGCTTTGGCAGTATAAGTCATTGGTCTAAATGGCCGACGTGGAAAAGTAAGCCACTAGCCTAAGTGGCTGGCGTGGATCCAAGGAAGACCAGCTAAATGGAGATCCAAAGCTGCTGGCTTTGGTGCCAGCCTTAACTGCAATTATAAGCTGACCTTGTAATATTTTAATTCGTCGATGTTTAATGTTTGTCCTTTATTCGAATTACGTTTTTTTATGATGTTTTGTTTACTTATTCTTGTGGGAGTATAAATAGTCGTCATAGACTCATTATTACATAATTAGGAATTGAAGAAATTTTTTTCACAAATTAGAGAGAATTTCTCTGTTGGTTCTTGATAGAATTATCAACTTATCGGATTTTGAATCCATAGCATTCACCCCAAACATATCAATCAATTGTTCTATAATCAATTATGGCGTTAACACTTATACTAAGGTTCTTGTCTCGCTCATAGACAATGGGTCATAGTTTCCTTCGTTTTTTATAGATCCATAGGTTGTGAGGAGTAACAAATCTAGTTGTCGGGTTTCGTCATGAATTGGCGGGGTTCGCATTAGTTTGGTATTAGAGTACAATTAGGTTTGTCAAGATTGCCTATCTTATTATTTCAATTACTTGTCCTTTGATTTAGGGTTTGAAAAACAAAATTGTTCTTTGAATTTTGATTTGCAAGTAGGTTTCGATACGATTGTTGTTAGTATTTGAAAGGAATTATACACTCTTCCCTTCTTAAGAATAAAAAAGAAATTGTATAAAAAAAATCTCACGAAAATTATTGATTTAGAATTTGTGGTGATCCTTATTGCAATTCTTAGCTTTCTATGAATCTTGCCAAATCATGTTACAAGACTATTTTTTAGAAAATTGGTAGATTTCTACAAGAACAACTATGGTTGAATTGTTAGTTCTAAAAGAACTGAAAAGAGAAATTTTTTAGTGGGTAAGGATTTGTGAGAACAGTAGAGCGATTTGAGTGAAACATGTGAGCGAGTGAAATTGTGAGAGTTTTATTTTGTTACTCCTAACATTTTCTTGTGCAGCACTATGTCAAGTAGAAATTCTCTTGAAAGTGTGATGGGGAAAATTGATACAAAATTGATCATGGAAACTCTAACTACTAAGATGAGGAAAATGTTTAGAGTGAAGATGGATCAATTTCATGAGCAGATAGAGCAGAAATTTAAGTAGTCATGGATTGCTTCTATTGGGCGTAGGAGGGATAAAATGCTGAGAAAGGTAGTGTGTATGGAGGAAGATGAATGGGGTAAGGAAGGATCTGTAGCTAAATTTGATCTAGATTCATTTATGGGTTATAAAAGGAATGTAGGAAGAACTAGAGGAGTTAGGAATGAGGAAGATAACAACCTATGGAACATAAAGATGAAAGAATGACCCTGAGGTGTATCTAGAGTGGAAGAAGAAGGTGGAGTTGATTTTTGAGTGTCACAACTATTCTAAAGCTAAAAGGGTAAAACTTGCTGCCATTGAATTTTCTGATAATGCAATTGTTTGGTGGGATCAACTTTTATTAAATAGAAGAAGGAATAGGGAACCACTAGTAGAGACATGAGAGGAGATGAAGTGATTTGCTTAACCAATTGGATAGCAAACACATCAATCACAAGGCCTGAACAACCAACTCCTCAACAAAATGGCATGTCAAAATTACTTCAAATTGGAATCTAATTCACGAGTTTTGAACACTAAATGGATGTAAGAACAAACAATTGTATAATCTTCAATGGAACAACTCACAATTTAACTAGAATTCAATCTCAAATTGAAATGATCAAATCTAAAATATATAACCCTAATTCACGTGATAAATAAGTAACCAACAAACTATACTTAGATACTACTCACTAAACACAATTTGTAAACAACAAGAGTAAGATTGATATGACTCACAATCCACTCAAGTTGATTTTCGCCACAATTTCACAAAGAAATTGATAAGAGATCTTTATATGCAAAGGATGAACCCTCACAGCACAAAGTGTTTGTTTTTCTCAAATTGTTAAAAAAAAAACTCCCTAAAAACCCTAGTTAGCAAGTATTTATACTTACTCCTATTAGGGTAAAAACACACCAAAAATTTCAAAGATGCCACTTGAATGGCTGGTTCCCAAAACGCAAATTACAAGTACAAAATAAAATGTTCGATTCCTATAAGCAACAATTACAAATATAAATGGTCTTCAAGTGGTTGGTTCTTCACTTCAATTGAACATATTGTTGGACCGATTCTTCTTTGGTTTATGTAAGTCCATGAATAACCCACAAACTGAGCTTTAGTGAGTTTATCCACCGTCCTATAAAAACCAACAAGTGTATTTACTGGAATGCACAACAAATATGTAATAGAAAAGAAGTTACTAAACAAATGTTCTTTGGGTAGGATTGTTCAAAGAGAACCCTCATCACCAAAATTTGTAACATTTTGGCTCTTACCCTAGTGATAGGTCTTGTAGAATTTTGATTCCTATCATGAAGAGAATCATGAGGAAATGGTTTGCGGCTATAAACTAATATAGGGAATTGTACAATAAATTACAATCCCTTAAGTAAGGCAATTGTAGCGTAGAGGAATATCATAAGGAGATGGAGGTTATCATGATTCGGGCTAATATTGAGGAGGACCGAGAGGCGACTATGGCTAGGTTCTTAGCGGGCTTAAATAGGGAGATTCATAATGCAGTGGAGTTATAGCATTATATAGAACTGGAGAACATGGTGCATATGGCTATTAAGGTTGAGAAGTAACTCAAGCAGAAGGGTAGTAGCACCATACGTGCCATACCGAGTTCTTCTAATTGGAGATCTGAAACAGGAGAGAAGGAGGAGAAATAGCCCCACTCTAAACCAATGCTAGAAAAAAATCAGAATTCGCATCTCATGGGAATAGAGATAAATCCGATCCTTTTACTTCTAGGAATCGTGATATTAAATGCTTCAAATGTCAGGGTAGTGGACACATTGCTAATCAACATCTAAATAGAAAAGTTATGGTGATGAGGGATAAAGGAGAGATTGAAATTGATAGTGATTTGGATCATGATTCTATGCCACCATTAGAGGATGATGAGGAGGAGGAGTATGCTGTTTAGGGGGAGTTGTTGGTAGCCAGGAGGAATTTGAGCGTGCAAATAAAAGGAGAGGTAAATGTGCAACGGGAGAATATCTTTCTTACTAGATGCCTAGTTCAAAACAAGGTGTGTAGTGTAATTATTGATTATAGGAGTTATACAAATGTTGCTAGCACGACCATGGTGGAAAAATTGGGGCTTCCCATAAGTAAGCATCCTCACCCTTATAAATTGCAATGGCTAAATGATAGTGGTGAAGTGAGAGTCACAAAATAGGTGTTGGTTTCTTTTAGCATTGGAAAGTATGGGGATGAAATTCTATGTGATGTAGTTCTAATGTAAGCTACACATTTGTTATTAGGGAGGTCATGGCAATTTGATAGGCAGGTGAAGCATGATGGATTCACCAACAAGTACTATTTTGTACATGAGCAGAAACATATTACTCTTTGTCCTTTGATACCTAGTGAGGTTTATGAAGATTAGGTGAGATTATAGAGAGAGAGAGAGAGAGAGAAAAAGAGAGTGAGTGGTAAAAATAAACTGAGTGCTGTTGTAGAAGAAAAAGAGAGAGCGTTTAAGTTAAATGAAAAAGCAAATAGAGGAAAAAAAATTGAGTGATGAGAGAAAAACAGAGTGGAAAGAAATTTTTTGTGTGAGGGCTAATGAGGTTAAGACTGCTCTATTTTTAGGAATAGAGAGATCTACACAGGTTCATGAGAAGGTTAAGCTCAATATTGGGCGATGGAAGGAATAATATGTAAAATGAGCCAACAAAGAGCGTCATCAAATTCACTTTAAACCCAAAGATTGGGTTTAGGTACACATGCTTCAAAAGCGATTCGCAGCATAGAGGCAATCAAAGTGGTTTCCAAGAGGTGAGGGTCCATTCCAAGTTCACGACTGCATCAATGACAACGTGATAGGAATCAAAATCCGTCAAAACCTATCATTAGGGCAAGAACCAAAGGATTTCAAATCTTGGTGATGAGGGCCAATTTTGAGCACATCGACCACAGAATTTTTTTTTACTAACCTCTTTTCTCTTATTCATGTATTGTATATTCCAACAGGCACACTTATCATGCTTTACAAGGCGATGGACAAACTCACTGAGACTCAGCTTGTGGGTTATCCATGGACCGACCTAAACCGGTAATGAGCTAGGCCAACGAATCTTTTGGAAGAGCTAGCATGATGAAGACTATTTTTATTTATAATTCTTTCTTTGGACTATTTATGTTGTAATCTTTCTTTTGGGACACTTTAATTTGCTTGTAATTATGTTTTTAGGACCGGCCACCCTAAAAATAGCATAGTTGTAATTTTGTGGACTTTTTAACCTTAAAGGGAGTAAGTATAAATACTTGCTTAAGTAAGGTTTTTAGGGGAGAATTTTTCAGATTAAACACATCACTTTTACGTGAGAGAGCTTAGGGTTCATCCTAGTTCAATCCTCTCTTATCAATTTCAATCCCAAGTGTTGAAATTATGGCGAGTGTAATAACTAGAAATTATGAGTTGTATCAATTTCTATTTGTTGTGTTTTCTTTTCTTCTCTAGTGTGTCATATCTAGGGTTGGATTGAAACATTTCTTGGTCAGATTTGAGTTAGTTTTGATTCAAATTAGTGATCATGTTTGAAGTAGTTATCACAATTGTTATTCATCAACAATTGCTTATCAATGTTAAGGTGAATTGCATTTTCTATAAATGGGGGATCACGGTTGTGTTTTTGCCAAATATTCTTGAAGTTCAAGTGATATTTCAAGTTTGATTAGTGTGTATTGAGGGATTTGATTCATTGTGATGGATTAGTTCATTATTTATTGACTTTGAATCTCTTTGCACCCATTAGGAATCATGCAAATTCCTAGCTTGTTGAACCGGAATTGTTTAATTGCATTTAGGGTTGGTTTTTGTTCCATTTGATTTTGCTTAATCCCCTTTTAGGCACATCATCTTTTTGGTATTAAAGCTATATCATATTTGGATTTAAGATTGATTCACATCCTAATTGAAGAATTGGTTACATTCATTGAAAATTGACGCCATTGAGTGACTAGGTTGATTGACATTGTATAATTGTCTTTCAATCTTGGTTTTTGTGTGCTTAAACTTGGTTTTAGGCACATCAAAACGCTTACAAATTGGAATTGCCAGGTAAGTATCAAGCTAGTGCTATTGCTAATGTTATTGATTTAAGTCCTTATGATGCAGGTGATGATTTGAGGAAAAATCCTTTTCAAAAGGAGGGGAATGATGAAGATCACGTTAAGAGGATTAGTCTAAGGATGATTGAGATCATGCTAGGCAGATTAGTCTAAGGAGCGTAGCTATACTTAAAGTGTAGAGCGTGGACGTAAAAGAAGAGGAAGAGATTTAAGGTAAATAGCTTAAAAACCAATGAAGGTTACCGGCCTTGGTGGTGTAAGCCACTGGCCAAAATGGCCGGTGTGGAAATGTAAGCCGTTGGCCTAAGTGGCCAGCGTAGATCCAAGGAAGACTAGCTAAATGGAGATCCAAAGCCGCCAACTTCAGTTCCGGCTTTGACTACAATTATAGGTCGGCTTTATAATATTTTAGGCCGCCAGTGTTTAATGTTTATCCTTTATTTAAATTTGGTTTTTTTATGTCGTTTTGTTTACTTATTCTTGTGGGACTATAAATAGTCATCATAGACTCATTGAAACATAATGAGGAATTGAAGAAAATTTATTCATAAATTAGAGAGAATTTCTCAGTTGGTTCTTGATAGAATTATCGAACTTATTGGATTTTGAATTTGTGGTGTTCACCCAAACTTATCAATTGATTGTGGCGTTAGCACTTATACCATAGTTCTTGTCTCGTCTACAGACAACAAGCTACGACTTCCTTCATTCTTGATAGATCCATAGGTTATGAGGAGTAACAAATCTAGTTTTCGAGTTTCATCACGAGTTGGCAGGGTTTGCATCACCTTCTCTATAAACTAATGGATTTGACTCAGTAAAATTTCAATCAGAAACCATCAATTTCACCCAACATCATTGAACTCCATATATGATGATTCAATTTTCACCCTAAGATCTTATGTAGCAAACCAAACCTAAATTTGATCAAAATTCATCTTAGAACATAGATTAGCAAAAATAAACTTAAATTAATAACAAGCTCAATTATAAAACCAAATCAAAATCGGAAGTCCTTTTGACCTTACCCTAGGAGTCTTCTAAGTGGTTAAGCTTGAAACCACCCCTAAATCATAATCTATTTTAACCAAAAGTTTCCTAATTTAATATTACATCTTTAGTTACCCAATAACACATAGAACATAAAAAAGTCTAGAAAAAACTCCACCAGTTGCACCTCCTTCCTTAAGAAGCTACCACAAGAGATAAGCTTCCCCTTCAAGCTTTGACAATTCAACCCTTACCCTATCTTATCAAGGATAAATTTATTACACCTAATCTTATCTCAATCCTACCCTATTTTATCTTGTCTAAACTAAGAAAAAGACATGAAGCTAATTTTAAAATTAGCACATGGTGACCGGGTCTAAGAAAATACGCTAAACATGTGATTTTTCCAATTTTTACAAAGGTTTACTTACCTTAATATATCTCATCTTATACTTATTAAATCAAAATCAAAATTCACCCTATTATACCTTAAATCTACCTTGATTATGAAGTAAAAGGACATGGAAATTCAAAAAGATGAGCCCCCAAGAATGAATTAGAACCCCTTTCTTCATACGGGCATCTCCATGCAATTCCAACTTGCTTGTCAACATTAAATTCAAACTAACCTAAATTAATTTCACCCCATCCTACCTTAATTTAATTTAATCCAAACTAACCTAAATTAAATTTATTATAATGGGATAAGAAACTAAAAATATCATGTAAAAAATAGAATTTTAAAGTCTTATAAAAAAAAGAAAAAAATACATCTAAATCTCATTTCCAAAAACACCTTGTTACTTAACCTTGTTTTATCCCATGTTTGAGGCCATCATACCTAATCTTAACCTAATAAAAAATTTCCCAAAATTTCTCATGATTAAGATAAGGAAGGTAACTGAAATTATACAAAAAATTAGCCTAAGAAACTACCTAAAAGCTACAAAAATCTGTCCCCCTCCATTGACTATGTGAATTCAATGTGATTTTGTCCACATCAACCATATCTTATCTTATGTAGCCACCATCCTAACTTATCCTATAAAATATTAGGCCAATTATAACCTTTATACTACCTAATCATGTCCCCTTAGGTGTGGGAAATTAGAGCCCAAATTAATTTTTAAAACAACAAAACTTAACTAGTACAAAAAAGAAGGTAAAAACCAAATTTACTCTTATAAACAACCCCACACTTTCACTCCACCTTGCTACCTTTCCCTCTAAAACTTTTTCCACCAACTTTGCACCAAACACACCTCATATTACCTTAAAAATTCAGAAAGTTTCAACGAAAGTTAACCCCACTTGCATCTAGAAAGCCAATCATAGTTTTGGACTACCAACTCCTTAATCTAAGGTAAGTAACTTCCAAGAAGATTGAGCCATCTTTAGACTCTTTTAAGGAAGTTAATAACCTAACTTATTTTCTATATTTAGGGCCTCTATTTCAGGTATCAAAGGAGTTTTCATCAGATTAAGGTAATCCCAATTAACCCAAGTCATTTTGATAGCATACTCTTCATGTACATAGACTAGCACCACTTATTTGTAATGTTGTAGGTTCCACCCACAATTCCACATCAAGCAATCTTTATCTTCATAAAATTATGCTATTCTTTTCGTTTAGAGTTTTTTTTTTTTTTTGGTATTTAGACATATTTCAAACTCCTAATAAATACAAAAGTACAAGAAAAGATGTTAAGACCTTATCTTCAAACCTTGAGGACTTATGATCATTTATGACTATCCATGACCTATTGAACATCGATGGACATATTGTTGGCATATTTTGGACATATTCTTGACATATATTCATGGACATACTCTTGACATATACCTTGGACACATATTTGCTTGATTATACCATTTATAGGACTTTACATAAACAAGGACCTAAGCGTGGACCTCGATGTTAGGCTAAATTCCTAAACGAAAGACCTACCATTAAAAGACTTTGAAAGACTTTAATAAAACATGGGGTTAGCAATGGGACGCTAGAATAGTTTTTCATTAAAGTAGTTATTTCTTATATGTATAAATATTTCTCCATGTTTATGTGGGCTTTTTAAAAGACTCTTAGGTTTTACCCAAGGATTATTATAATCCTTGAAAAGAATGGCAAGATGAGTACCAATGATGACTACCACTTGATTTATGCTTGTAGAATTAGTAGCACCGAAAGTTTAATATTAATGAACCCATGTGTCTATTGACTTAGTTGATTGTTTGATTGAAAAGGCTTAAAGAAGAAGAAAGTAAAGTTGCTGGTATTCATAGCTATTCTTGTAGTTGATGGAGTGTTTGCAAATTGTTTGGTCACCTCCTAACTTATGTTAAGTATATCGAAATACTTATTTTGAAATGGATCATGCACAACACCTTTTTACATACTCTTGTATATTCCATCACAGTTACATAAGTAATGAAAGGATGGCCTAATGGTGTATCCTATTGTAATAATACAAAGATAACTAGAGGATCATTGTGTATTGGTATGAATCCATGTTCATTATTTTGTTTTAGGTGCTTGCAACTGGAGTTGTTCGATAGGGAAAAAAATATTTTCTTTTAGTTTGTATTAGGTTCTTGCTTAGAAGATCATTCTTCTAGCATAACTGTTGATTTGTAGAACGTGACTTTGATTTTGTGTAGCCAAGGATACGTACAAGTGTAACAAAATTGGTAGCCTAAACATTGATGGAATTTTGAAATGATCCTCAACCCAAGGTCAAGGGAGGGGTATACTAGTTAGAAATACCCTTAGACTTCATGTAGTTTCCGGTTGACTACATGTGATGATTAGCATTTGATTGTTCATGCATTCAAGCATTAAAATGTTAACTTGTTTGTTTTGCATGAAAGGTGGTTTTGAGTTGGGATCTCATTAAGCTATTATAGCTTACACCCACGTAGTTTACCCTTTTTGCATGCACCACTCTAGTTTTACCCCGATAGAACCTAGCCAGTGTTGAGAATCTTTAAGATAATAATAGATGGGCGAGTGAAGATGAAGACAACTAGAATAGATAAATTTAATTTTTAATAGACTTTTTTAGATGAATGTAATATTAATTACTTAGGCTTATTTCTCTATCTATTGTATATGTAGAACTCTATGTTTTATGTTAAATATATGTTAGTTTTAATATTTGTAAAATTGTTATCTTTGTGGTGGTTTCTAGAGTAACAAGGCTTTATGCACCCTGTTGAAGTTTGTGTGTGCTGGAATCCGGCTAATCATGGACTTCATACTAGTACATGGTAGGCTATTACGACTCGAGTTCCCCCTAAGGCATGACTAGCGTGAGATTCATCGCTTTTAAATCCTTAATGTGTGCTCTCATGGCCACTGATGGTACATTTTTTTTTTTTCAATAACCTTAGTGTGTGCTCTCAAGGCCGTGATGGTGACATATCTAAAACCTCGATGTGTGCTCGTGAGGTTGCCAATGTTAATTATACAAAATTGATTTCATAAAGGTAATGTTGACAGATCATCCATTACTTAAGGAATTTGTGGCATTATTGATTAATTAATCGATGGTGTGTATCTTAGTGTCCAAATCACTTGGTTCACCCCTTGTGGCATTATTGATTGATTGATTAATGGTGGATGACCCAATGTAGGATTTGACTTAATTAGCATTTGTAGCATTTCTTTATTGGCAATGGGTAACCATTAAGCTTGTTTGGGGGACCATACCCTCAAATAGCCTCCCGGGTAAGGTAAGGTGATACATGTGGGTAAATATGGAGGTCAATCTAAGTGTACACAATCCAAATCTACACTATCCATAGTTTTGGAGTACCATAGATATGTTACTTGCAATCATTACGTGTGGATTCATTTTGTGTGTAGATAGACTTTATGTTGTGTTTATTATGCCTCAATAACTTGTTTAAATGGTAGTGGTGAGAGACAAACTCATTGAACAATTGTTTGGCTCATTCTCATTAGTTTGTCTTATAGGTTACTACATAGATAGCAATAGGCTAGTATCATAATGATAAGTGTTTTGACTCAAATCTTGAAGGATACGTGTAAAAGTAGAGTATATTTGACTTAAACTTAGATTGGCAAATAGAATGTTAAGATTTGTATTTTATTTTTTTGAAAAACCCTTTCCTATTCAATACTCATTTTGATCGTTTATTTTTTTTATGGTTTTAACTATCTAATTTCATAATTTGGTAAGGGATATCGATTCTTTTATTGTGCGTGCACACATAATAAGAGGACTTTTAGGAATTTCCATTAAGCCCCCTTTATTTAAACTTATTTATTGGTAGAGTTAATGCAAATGATAACAAAAAAATTATAAACATAAATGCATATAAAAAAAATCATTATATTACATGTAACTACCAATTTTAAGTATTCCTTGAAAATTAATTATGGTTATGTGCTTAGATATATCATCATAAATTATACTTGACTAACATCTAATCATAAATATTGACTAGTTATATTTGTTTACTTCTGCATACATTAATTTGAGAAACCATTGCTAAACTATTATTGCAGCCAATTGAATTTATCTAGTGAATTACCATGTAGTATATGCTAACACATAATAGAAGACAAAACATTTAAACCCTAATGTGATTTCTCAAGCCTTAAGAAAAAGAGAATTAGTGACAATTTAAGCAACAAAATTTTTCCAAACTTGATCATTCTGAACACCAACAAGGGTTGCATTTTTTAAATTTGTAGCGACTCCATCAACGAGCATCTCATTGCACCTTTCCCCAACCTGCATGAGTTCAGAAAAACAAGTGGATGTAGGATCTACAAAACATGCCCAAAAAATCCTTTTGAAGACTTCCAACCCTTATTTTCTAGACAACAACGATAACTAATTTAATTGAAATGAAAAGCTAAACATGAATAGTAAAGCTATCAAAATTTATATAACAAAATAGTTCACACAAGCTACAAATTTTAATTAGCCTTTATAAATTAATTATAGTTATGTGGTTTAATATATCATCTTAAATTATATTTGATTAACATCTAATCGGTAAGTTTGACAAGTTATATTTGTTTAGCTATGCTTACATTGATTTGAGAAATCATTGCTCAACTATTTCTAAAAACCTATTAAATTCATCTAGTGAATTACGACATTAGCAAATAATAACACGTAATATATGACCAAAAGTTGAAACCCAAATGTGCTTTCTTAAGCCTTAGGAGAAGGAGAAAGAGTGGCAGTTCGGCAACACAAATTTTCCACACTTGATCATTCCTATGAACAATAAGAGTTGCATTTCTAAGCTTTGAAGCGATTCAATGAACAAGCACATCATTGCATGTTTCCCCTACATGCATGAGTTCATGGCAACAAGTAGAGGTAGGATCCCCAAAACTTGCCCAAAAAATGCTTTTGAAGAGTTCGACCCCACATTTTCTGAATTGCTTGTGTGATTTCCAAATGAAGTGTAGAAATTAAATTACAATCCTTGTCGTGAGTTGATTGTGTGTGGAAGAAGGGGAAGTTCTTGAATTTGAATTCCATAATTTGGAATTCCATAAGTTGAAGTAGTGTTGATTAGAGCATTGTTGTTTCCTTGAAATTTCGGAATTGGAAGTGTTCATTTTTAGATTTGCTCATCTTACGTAGAGGATTTGGAAACAATTTGAAATTAAAAAACAATCATTAAGTTGAAGGAGTTATTGTTTATTGTTAATCATAATACACTTTGACTAGTTTGAATTATTTACTTACCATTTGGAGAAGTATCATTAATTGTTTCCATTGTTTCTTGCTGCCATGATTGGAAGTGTGTGTTGAAGTGAGTGTGCTGCACCGTGAGTGAGGAGAGTGTGTGTGGTGTGGTTAAAGGTTGTTGTACTATGGTGAAGTTTGTGTATGTATGTGGCATAGAAGTGTATGTGTTGTGATTTGAAGGGTACTGCACCATAATTGTATGTGTACTATGGAGTAAATGTGTGTTAAAGTGAATATTGTGTATTGCATTTGACGTGAAGTATATCATAATTGCCTTGAATTGTTTTTGTGTTCCAACAGATTAATTCATCAACCATGTTAAATGATAGTGTTAATGGGGGAATTGGTAATGAGGCCAATAGTCAAGTTGGTGGCGGTTAGGGTCATCGAACTACAGGTGGAAAGACATTAGAGGAGCAATTGCAAGATCTCACTACCATTGTTGCTACATTAGCAACAAGGATAGATCGAATAACGATGCCATAACCACCAGCGGCAAATCCTCAAGCACCTCCACTTAGGGTAGTTCCTCAAAATGTTTACAGGGAGGGAGCTGTTGGAGGTAATAGAGTTAGAAGGATAGAGGGAGATTATCATGCTCTTAAGGAGGAAAGAGATGATAATTTTGAGAATGATCCTTACCTAAACAGGAATTTCATACCACCTCGAGGATTAGAGTATGTGAAACTGTAGATGCCTTCATTCGATGGCAGGGGTTTTGCAGATGATTATTTAGATTGGGAGGATAAGGTTGAGGGTCTATTCGAGTGCTATGAGATTAATGATAACACTCGAGTTCATCTTACAGCTATGAAATTCATAGGCTATGTTGCCTTATGGTGAAAAAATCTTGTGGTTAGTAGACGAAGGGATGGTGAGGCTAATATACATACTTAGTGGGACATGAAACGGGTATTGAGGAAAAGGTTTATATATAAACATTACAGGTAGAAACTATTTATGCATCTCCAAACACTAAGGCAGGGAAGCAAAACAGTTGATGATTATGTATAGGAGTTTGAGGCACTAATGATCAAATGTAGATCAGTCGAGCCTCCTGAGTAAACCCTAGCACGATTTGTGTCTGGGTTGAAGTATGAGATTGCTTGTGTTGTAGAGTTACAGAGTTATAATACACTTCATGAGGCGATCTAATTAGCCCTAAAAGTGGAGAGGTAGAGGCAATCCAACCCTTTCCGAGTAGCTAGTAACAGGTATGGAACTTCTAGGGTCAGATGGTCAAATGGGAGGACAAAAAGGAATAGGGGAACATGCTAAGGCTTTAGACAAGAATATCTCTAACACTGATAGGGAGAGGGATACTTTTGGGAAAGGAAAAGAGTTGTTGGGGCTGATTTTAGGCAGATAGTACCAGGGTCAACCAAGGGGAAAATGCGCCAAATTAAATGTTTCAAATACATAGGTTTTGGACACATGGTTGCACAGTGTCCCAATAAAAGGGTGATGACTGTTATAGAGGGAAACAATAAAGATGATCAAGAAGAAGTTGTCGAGTTTATAGATTTGTCCAAAGCTCTGTAGGAATATTATGATGATCATGATGTTGAGACACATGAGGATAAGAAGGATGATAAATACTTGCCTATTAATGTATTATGCAGGGTTATGATCATTTCTCCAAATGTCAAGGACATACATGTTTCATAAAGATGGTGCACGAGTTACCTTGACTCCTATGTCTCCATTTGAAGTTCGCACATTTCAAGAATAGATAAGTAAAACTAATAGTTTCTCAGGATTTCAGGCCAACAGGCACATGCAAACACTGGAAGTTAGTCCAAGAAAAGACCCCTTAGATTTGAGGGCAAATCTTTCAAAAGCCCGAGGAGATGATGGGAATCAAACCTTTAGATCCAGCAGTGGGGAAATCAAATTAGACAAATGAGCCTAGACATCCACATGTTATTCGTTTATCTTTGCTTTGTAGTAGGGAAATTTATCGTTTTTACAGGATGGCGAATAAAATTCACTAAGGATCAATTGTGGGTCATTCAAAGACTTACATCAATCAAAAGAATCGGTCTAACAATTGTTCCATGAAAGTAAGAACCGGACACTTTTGAGGGTTTATTTGTAATTTTCTTTTGGTGTTTAAAATCGGTCACTTATAGGTTTTACTTATAATTTTGTGTTAATGTTAGGGGAGAATATTAAGTTCTCTAATTTAGTTTTGATGTTAACAAAAGAGGAATAATGTGTAACGAATGTTTAAGCTTGTCAGAAGCTGTTTCAGAAGATAGCAACGTAATTTTTCTAAAGTTGAACAAGGAGACAGAAGCTTGTTCAGAACCTTCAAAAGTGTTATATAAACTATTTTTGTTCTGACAGAAGGTGTTTCAGAAGTTGTGTAGTGTATCCGTAGTTATCGTGTTAACCTTTCAGAAGCACTTTCAGAACCTTCATAATAGGAGGACAGTTGACAGGTTTATTTCAGAAGTACTTTCAGAACCTGCATAACAGGAGGATAGTTAACAGGTTTGCTTCAGAAGCACTTTCAGAACCTTTCATGTCTGTTACGAATTTTTCCAGATTATGTTCTAAATTTTATATCGATAGTTTTAATAAATTTCAAGGCCTAGCTCCACATGTCAAGTATTTTTGGGTAACATACTTGATGTGTTTTACTAAAGTTGGATTTTATATCAAGTTTTTTTTTTTTTAATTTACATAAAGTTTTACAAGATTTTATTCAAAGATTTCATTTTATGATAAAGTGAGATCATATAAGATTTACAAGTTTTATCCTGATTTAAAGTTGGATATTTGTACTATATTTTGGGAGATCCAGCTGTTACAAAGATAAGGATAAGAGATATGGTTGTTATATCAAGATATGGTTCCACAATGTGAGGGATATCTTCAACAAACTTGATCCAAGAGATATATCCAAAGAAGATCTCGGTCAAACTAATTATCCAAGCTTATCCTTATCAAGAATATCACGGAATGCAGATCTTCTCCAACAGATCCAACTTATTTTTGAATTGAAAATTCAAAAATAAATTCAAGATTATCACGTGGAAAGTAGCCGTTATGTTTTCTCCATATATAAAGTGTTTAATTCAAATGAAAAAGTGAGTGGAGAACGTTGATTAACAACAGAAAAAGAGAGAACGTTGTTGAAAGAAAAACGACACACAAGAAGAAAAGACTCATACATCTTCAAGCAAAAATCTTTACATATACATGTGATCTAGAGGAAATCTGATATTCTTCATTGATGTTGTTGAAATTCCTTTCGTGAATAAAGAATTGTTTGTTGTTTCATCAATGTAGTTGAGTGATTAGCTTAGTGAAGAAGCTAGAAAGACTCAACAGTGAGACTTTGCCTTGAAGAGGCTTATGTTGTATATCTTAAATTTGTTGATATAGTGAAACACAACCGGTATAGACAACCGGGACCCCGGCGTGGAGCTGGAAGAGAGGATTGACGCTTGAGGCGGAACCTCTATATATATCTGAGCATTCTATTCTTCTCTACTTTTATTTACTCCACATTATTGTTCTTCATTATTGTTATTCACGTGATTTTATTAGTCAAGAGTTTTAGTTGATTTGCGAAAAAGTGAAATTTTAAGTAATTAATCAATTCACCCCCCTCTTGATTAATCTACTTGGGACCAACAATTGGTATCAGAGCAGGACCAATCTATTTTGAGTGATCTAAAATGGTTGAAAATAATGTTGCAATTAATCGAGCTCCCTACTTCGATGGCTCAAACTTCTCATATTGGAAGATGCGTATGGAAACTTACATTAAAGCTAATGATTATGATTCATGGCAGGTCATTTCACTTGGAGACAGTTTGATCACCTTGAACGGAGATTCAACCTTGTCAGATTCGGAGAAGAAAATTATCGAGAAGAACAACAAAGCAAAAAATTTATTACTGACTACTATTGCTCCATCAGATTTCTATTTAATATTATTGTGTACAAGTGCAAAGGAGATTTGGGATATCCTATCCGATACATATGAAGGGACTGATACCATCAAGGAAACTAAGATAAATGCTTTAATTCAACAGTATGAATTATTTAAGTTTAAGTCTAATGAAGATGTCAAAGATGCTTTTAACAGGTTTACAACTATCACAAATGAGCTTGCACCACTTGGAAAGAAACTTCTAGATCCAGATCTTGTGAGGAAAATGTTGAGGATATTGCCACCATCTTGGGATGCAAAGAAAACTACTATAGAGGAAGCTCAAGACCTAAATAAGTTAACTCTCAGCCAATTGAGAGAAAAGCTCATGGCATATGAGTCACACATAAAGACCACGTAAAGAGAAGAAGACGGTACCAAAGGAATTGCATTTAAAGTCAAGGAAATAAAGCAAAATGAAACTGAAACAGATGATAGTGACGATGAGAAAGAAGAGGACATCAGTCTTCTAACACGTAGACTCAATAGGCTGCTCAAGAAGTAAAGAGGTAAGAAGTTTAATGTTTTCAAGAAAAGTACTGAATATAAGCATAATGATGCAGGAAAAGCGTACAAGGAGAAAGAAAAGAAGAAAGAGAAAAGGGAGATTCAATGTTATGAATGCAAAAAGCCAGGACACATCAAATACGAATGTCCAACACTGATCAAGAAAATAGAAAATTATAAAAAGAAAAGTCGAGCAATGCTAGCAACATGGAGTGATTTAGAGGATACAGAGACAAATTCAGAGGATTCAGAAGAAGAAGAGGATGAGGCAAATCTGTGCTTAATGGCTAGTTCTGAGGTACATTCTGAATCTGATGAAGATGTAACTAAAACTGACATGCTAGTAGAAATGAGTAAGCTACTAAAGGCACTAAAAAGGGCTGATACAAAATTAGCTAAGTATGAAAATGAAATAAAAGCTCTTAAGAATGAAAAGGAGGTAGTAAAGCAAACAAATTCGTTACTTGCGGATGAAAATGATATCTTGAAACAAGAAAATGAATCCATGCATGTGAGTATAGAGAAACTAAGAATAGAAAATCAACTACTTGAAGTAGAAACAAGTAACATGAAGGTAAAGATTGATGAACTGTCAAATTCGTTGAAAACTACCTTTAAGAAATTTGATGAAAGTGATAAGAAATTGACCATGTTAATTTCTTTACAAAGAGTTTCGAATGAAAAACATGGGTTAGGATATGAGCATGGTTCGAGTTCAAAATCGAATCAAAATACAGTTTCTGTTAAAGCTAAGCAAGTCTTAACTGATAAATTCAAAAGTAAAGAGTACATTTCGAATACAAATATTGTTAAAAGAAGAAATACCAGAGACTTTTACAGAAGTTATTCTAACAAGAAGTATCCACACAATGGGTACTACAAAAGCAATACCAGAAGGTATAACAGAAGTTATACAAACCAGAATTTCCAGAAACAGGTAAATGACAGGTATGGGAATGTTAATTCTTATGCATGCTTCTTCTGTAATAAATTTGGTCATATTGAGAAATTTTGCTATTATAAAAGAAATAAGCTCAGTAGTCAACAAGTAAATCGAAGAAATCAAATGAGCTTATCTTTTAAAGGGCCCAAACTTGCTTGGGTTCCTAAAAGGACTTAATTCTTTCCATTTGTACAGGGACATGAAGCTAAAATAAGAGGAACTTGGTATTTGGATAGTGGATGTTCTAGACATATGACTGGAGATGCTTCATTGTTCAATAGCATAACTTGGGAAGAAAAAGGGTATGTAAAGTTTGGAGATGATAGTAGAGGTAAAATAATTGCTACTGGAACGATTGGTATGCCTACGTTTCTTATTGAAAATGTATATCTTGTGCAAGGTTTAAAACATAATTTACTTAGTATTAGTCAGTTATGTGATAAAGGTTATAGGATGATTTTTTATCAAGACAAGTGCTATGCTTTTAATGAAAATGATGAAAGATTATTTGAAGGAATTAGGAAAAGAAATATCTATCTTATAAAACCAGATGAAATCAATAATGATTGTTGCTTAATTTCTTCGATTGATCATGTTTTTGCTTGGCATAAACGACTAGGACACATTAATTTTAATCACCTAGAAAAATTATCTTAAAAGGATATTATTAAAGGATTACCTAAGATAAATATTAAACAAGATGTGAAATGTGATACTTGCTTAAAGAATAAAATGGTTTCTGTTTCTCATAAAAGTAAAAATGTAATCTCAACTAAGAGACCACTTGAATTATTGCATCTTGATCTTTTTGGACCTACTAAAGTCTTAAGCATGGGTGGAAGCAAATATAGACTTGTTATTGTTGATGATTTTTCAAGATACGCTTGGGTTATATTCTTGCGACACAAAAGAGATACCTTTGATTCTTTTCAAAAGTTTGCAAAACAAATACAAAATGAAAAAGGAGTTTCCATAATTAGTCTTCGAACTGATCATGGAAAAGAATTTCAAAATGCAAGTTTTTTAAATTTTTGTGAAGAACATGGTATATCTCATAATTTCTCAGCTCCATACACTCCTCAACAAAATGGAGTAGTGGAACGCAAGAATAGAAATTTACAAGAGATGACTAGATGTATGTTAAATGAGAGTGGAATTGCTAAGTATTTTTGGGCAGAAGCAGTTTCTACAGCTTGCTATATCATCAATAGAGTTTTCATTCGACTTATGACATCAAAGACTGCTTATGAGATGTTTTGAGGTAAGAAACCTAACGTTTCATATTTTCATATCTTTAGATCTAAATGCTTTGTGAAAAAGAATCCACTCAACCTTGGTAAGTTTGATGAAAGATCTGAAGAAGCTATTTTCTTAGGATATTCTCTAAATAGTCATGCTTATCTTGTTTTCAATAAGTCATCAAAAACTATTGAAGAATCTATAAATGTTAAGTTTATTGAGGATTTAAAGGATGTTGATTCTGATGAAGAAAAGGACTCCAATTCTAAAGCAGAAGTTAGTTTAGAACCTAAGTCAGAAGCACCTGCTGTTAACATTCGAGGATCTGATCATCCAGAATCTATTTCAGAGGCAAATACAGAAGGTACTTCAGAAGTTGTAAGATCTGAACAAGAGGCTTCTAAAGCTTGGAGGTATAAGTCTGCACATCCTTCTGATCAAATAATAGGTGATATACAATCGGGTGTTAAAACAAGAGCTAAACTACAAAATCTTGAAAATCATTTTATGTTGTTATCTGAAATTGAACATAATAAGATTGAAGAAGCTTTGAATGATGCTAATTGGATTATATCTATGCAAGAAGAACTAAATCAATTTCAAAGAAACAATGTATGGAATTTAGTTCCTAGACCTAGAGGGAAGTCTATAATTGGAACTAAATGGGTGTTTAAAAATAAATTAGATGAAGACGGTAAAATTATAAGAAATAAAGCAAGATTAGTAGCTAAAGGTTATTCACAAGAAGAAGGAATAGATTTTGATGAAACATATGCACCTGTTGCTAGACTAGAAGCAATACGGTTAATGCTTGCATATGCATCTTATAAAGATTTTAAAGTTTTTCAAATGGATATAAAAAGTGCATTTTTAAATGGTTTTATAAAGGAAGAAGTTTGTGTGGAACAACCACCTGGTTTTAAAGATCCTTTCAAATCAGGCTATGTTTTTAAATTAAATAAAGCTCTATATGGTTTGAAACAAGCTCCAAGAGCTTGGTATGCAAGATTGAGTATGTTTTTTTTATCTCTAAAGGTTTTCATAGAGGAAAAGTTGACACTACTTTATTCTTGAAAACTTTTGATAATGATATCTTAGTTGTACAAATATATGCGGATGATATTATCTTTGGATCTACTAAAGAATTGTTGTGTCAAGAATTTGCTGAGACCAAGCAGGCAGAATTTGAAATGTCAATGATGGGAAAGTTGACATTCTTTTTGGGACTTCAAATAAAACAAACAAAGGAAAGAATTTTTGTTCATCAAGAAAAATACACAAAACAAATATTGAAGAAATTTGGATATGATGGATGCAAAAAGGTTACAACACCTATGAGTACTTCATCAAGGTTAGACTCTGACTTAAATGGAAAGAAGGTAAGTGAAAAACTTTATAGGAGTCTTATAGGTTCTTTATTGTATTTGACTGCATCTAGACCTGATATTTTGTTCAGTGTGTGTTTGTGTGCTAGATTTCAAGCTGCACCAACAGAAATTCATTTATCAGCTATAAAGCGAATTTTCAAATATCTAGTTAATACTTCTAATTTAAGCATATGGTATCCTAGAAATCAGAATTTTGATCTAATAGGATATTCTGATGCAGATTATGCTGGATGTAAAATTGATAGAAAAAGCACATCTGGTACTTGTCAATTCCTAGATGATAAATTAATTTCTTGGTCTTCTAAAAGACAAAATTCTGTTGCTCTATCCACAGCTGAAGCTGAATATGTTTCTATTGGAAATTGTTATGCACAAGTTTTATGGATAAAACAACAATTGAATGATTATGGAATAAATTTTAAAACTGTACCAATTAAATGTGACAACACGAGTGCAATAAATTTGACAAAAAATCCAGTACATCATTCTAGGTCAAAGCATATAGAAATTAGACATCATTTTATTAGAGATCATGTGCATAATGGAGATATAAATGTTGAATTTGTGTCAACCGATAATCAATTTGCAGATATTTTTACTAAACCTCTTGAAAAGGTAAAATTTGAATTTATTAGAAATGAATTAGGAATTTATAGCCCCTTTTGATTTTTTTTCCCCCCGAAAATATTGAAAAATCTTTATTCATTTAAAATATTTTTTCTTTTCATTCGTTTTCTTCCTTCTCTAATTCTCTTCCTTTGAAATCTGTTTTTTTCTCTCTCTCTATTTTCCTTCTCTCTCATTGCAACTCCAATGGCGCCTAAATCTTCAGAACGCCTCAAACAAAAATCATTCAAAACAAAATCATCAAACAAGCCTTTAGTGATTCATGATGAATCTTCAAATTCTTCGGAAAAATATCAAGAACCTTCAATAGAGGAGAATCCGAGTTCCCCTGATTCTGAATCTATCATAGGTTCCAAGAAGATTTTCAAAAGAAAACGAGCTGCATTGTCTTCAAAAGGAAAAGAAAAGGCTACTCAAGAAACCTCTCCGCTCAAGAAAGCATCCAAGAAGCAAACGAAACAAGAGAATGTACCAAGTCTGTAACCCTCAAATTCAAAATCTCTTCGAAAGAAGAAAAATGAGGTGTGTTCTTGCAGTTTTGTGAATTTTAATTTCTTTACTAGTAATGGATTTTACTGGAATGAACTGTTAGAACCCATAGGATGCATGGAACTTTGCTCTACTCAAGTTCTAGTTTATGGTGAGTGTGTCAAAGAATTTTATGGAAGTTTAAGTCTTGCGGCAAGGAATGTTTTAGTTTCCAGAGTATGTGATCAAGACATTTCAATTTCTAGGGAAGATGTGATTAAATGTCTACATCTACATGATGTAAATGATGATGTAGAGATTACGAACATGCCTAGGAATGATCTGTTTGCTGCTATAAATGGAGGCTTACAAATGGATTATGGAAAAGAAGCAATGGTCATTGATTTCGAGTTGTTTCCTTGAATCATTCATAAGATAATTGTTGAATGTCTATGTCTAAGGAAGGGCAGTTCTACTTCAATGTCCGTAGAACATGCTCAAATTATCTATGCAATGATTAACAAAAAGAATGTGGACATGGCTTCTGGAGTCATTGATCAAATTTGGAGGAATAAAGAAAGTTTGGTGTTTGGGAATATACTGATGCGATTGTTTGTGTTTAAAGGGATAGTTTTGCCTACCATCTCATCTGAACCTATTAAATTAAAGAGGATAGGTAAAGAAGTTTTTCATCACATGTCCATCTTTGTTAAGGATTGTTTGTGCTATGCGAATGATGGTGCACATTTTCCATCAAAAGCATA
Source organism: Laguncularia racemosa (assembly GCA_037954665.1). Taxonomy (NCBI): domain Eukaryota; kingdom Viridiplantae; phylum Streptophyta; class Magnoliopsida; order Myrtales; family Combretaceae; genus Laguncularia; species Laguncularia racemosa. The sequence continues at coordinate 198,212 of JBBMOL010000443.1, forward strand.
TGAAAAGAATAGTTCCTTTTGGAATATCTGTTCAAGAAGGAGGTTCAGAACCTAGAATAGAGGTTGAAACAGAGCATGGGAAGAAATCATATGCTGATGAGGCTGGGAAGAGTGGAACAAAAGAAGTTATATCCAATGTTGATCTGGAACAAATAAAGAATGTTGTTCAAGAAATTTTGAAACATGAACTATCGGATTTCGTTAAGACAACTTTGAGAAATGAAGTTCTTCAAAAGTCTGATCTGAGGAGACTAGAATCAATGGAATCACAAGTCAAACAAACTTCTGATATTCTTTCTGATATCAAGAAGAATTCTGAGAAAATGCTTATTGATCTCCATCACTATAGAATTCTCTATGATGAATTTAGTGCGAGAGTCAAACAAGATTTATCTAATAATGTGATTGCGTTTGATAAATTTGTCTCACAAGTGAGGAAGATTGGAGATTCAGTTACTAACTCCTTCAAGACTTTGGACTCCAAGACGGATAAAACCTCCCAATCTATCACAAGTCTTCATGGTGAAATCAAGCTCTTCTTATCCAACAAATTTCCAGATTATGTTCGCTCTGGCGCTCATATCATCGACTTGGATACTTCACCAGAGAAACCTTCGTCAACCAAACATTCCACCACTCCCTCTACATCTCGAGTCACAAGATCTAGAAAATCTTAGTTCTTTATCTTAAATTTTGTTTTCGAATCAAGTTGTAAAAGAATTCTTTTATCTTTTATGCATCGATTAAGGGGGAGAAGAATGATTCTATTATATCTATTCTATTATATCTATCAATGCTGCTTATAATGATTCTATATTGCTTATAAGTGCTTATGATCAATATGTTTATACGTTTATAATGATTCTATTGTGCTTGAGATTTTGTTTAAGAAAAAATGCCTAAACATGAAAGTTGTGTATTGATAGAGCCATTTTATACTCAATCTTTATAGTATAAATTGTGTTAAATTATTATTGATTTTATAGAAATCATAAGGAAACGGTACTTTAATTCTATCATCGTGATAAATCAGGTTAAATGGAGTCAAGGATGCTAATTCAAGTATTTTAGAGAAGTCATCTACAACTTGGATCAAGACAAGGAATTACACCACCGGAGGAAGCACGGTTTGAGGCACGGCCAAGGTTCAAACCGTGTTACACACTGGACAAGAAGGCGAAAATGAGGACTTTGAACAGAGAGAGACACGGCTTAAGGAACGGTCGTGGTGGAAGCCGTGAGAGAAACCGTGCTTGGAGCCGTGGTGGAAGCTAGGTGTGCCAAGGAGAAGAAAGTGTGGAACATCAACCAGATGAAGGCACGGCTTGAAATCTAGCCGTGGGTGTAACCGTGGTACACACTGGACACGAATGAAGACTTGAAGATTATGCACTGATGAAGGCACGGCTTGAAATCTGGCCGTGTGTGTAACCATGGTTCACACTGGGCGCGGATGAAGACTTGAAGAATATGCACAGAGGATGGCACGGCTTTACCCACGGCTGTGTGGTAGGGTGTGCCAGGCAGACGAATCTTCACTTCTCGAAATCTACTTGGAAAAGGAAAGATATTTTCGTATCTTGCTAGCAAAAGATCACATGCCATCTTCCTAACAATATAAATAGAACCAACCCTAGAGGGTTAGGACAGCTTTTGAATCTTTGGATCTTGAAGAACCTTGGATCATCTTGGAGGCAGAGCAAGCAATCGGGTTCATTATGTTTTTACTTTTTATTTTCGTTTTATTGATGAACATGAGTAGCTAAGCTACTTTTCTAGCCAAAGGGTCATAGATGTTTAATTCTCCATGAATTGTGAGGTCTAATTGACTTGTATTTATTCTATTCTTTGCTTTCGGGTATTCATATATCTTCTGATCGTTTTGTCATTATTATCTTTGTTGATTGGTATGAATAGAGCTCTTCTACTCAATTAGCAAGTTAATATATTGTTAACTAGCACGTCAAATCCGTAATTGTTTGATTGTTCTAGTCTTAGTGACGCAATAACATGTTTGGTTATAAAAGAGATGATCGAATGCATGTTATGGAGGTGTGTGATCATGTTTAAATAGGTTATCTTATAATCTACTAGCACGAATTGGTGGTCTTTCTAGATCTTAATGCTATTGATAGATTAAATCCTAAGCGCTTGTCTAAGGGTTGTTTAATCAATAAGAGAAATAATTCAAAGCGCTTGTCTGAGGTTATCGAGGAAGTAAGGAGAGATAGGTTGTTAGAGCTTGTTAATAACCATAACCAATTTATCTAGAACTAAGAATAGAAAACATTTGCATCAATGATCAATTCCTAGAATTAAACCATCTTGATTCCTTTGGCTAGGCTTTTTATCAATATACAACTTTCTTATCTTGTTTTAACTTTATTCGATTCACAAACCAAACCCCCCATTTTCCTTTTCCTTTTATTCTCCTTGAATAGAAATAAGTTTAACCAATCTCTGTGGATTCGACCCTACTCACCACTATATGCAAATCATATAATTGTCTAGGAGTAGGTTTTATTTTTGTTGGATTCGACACCCATCAAATTTTGGCGCCGTTGCCGGGGATTGGTGTCAAATTTATTTCTATTCTTGTATGACTCGTTCTTCTCAGACAGGTGAACTAACTTATAATCCGGAGATTGAGAAGACTCTAAAGAGGCTGCGTCAAGAAGCTAGATCATCCACTAGACCGAACTTAGTATCGGACTTGTCAGATTCATCCTTTGATTCTGAAAAAAAGGACGACATGGCAAATCTCGAGAGAACCTTAAGGGAGTTGGCTGCACCGGATGTGAATCAACAACCACTTTGTATTCACTACCCCGAACTAGCCGTGGAATTCGAATTGAAATCTGGGTTAATACATCTGCTACCTACATTTCATGGTCTTGAGAATGAAGATCCTCATAAGCATTTGAAAGAGTTCCATATAGTGTGTTCTAGTATGAGGCCGCAAGGAATAACCGACGATCAAATCAAGCTACGCGCTTTTCCATTTTCTTTAAGTACTAAAGCTAAAGATTAGTTGTTTTATTTGCCTCCAGGTTCTATAACCACATGGACTGATATGGTGAGACTCTTCTTGGACAAATTCTTCCCCGCATCCAGAGCCGCTGGTATAAGAAGAGAAATTTGCGGTATAAAACAAAGGGACACCGAGACTCTTCATGAGTATTGGGAGAGGTTCAAGCAATTGTGTGCAAGCTGCCCACAATATGGGATATTTGAACAACTCCTTATCCAATACTTCTACGAGGGCCTACTTCCGATGGAGAGGAAGATGATGGATGCTGCAAGTGGAGGCGCTATAGTAAACAAAACCCCTGGTCAAGCTAGGGAATTGATCTCCATTATGGCTGCCAATTCGCAACAATTTGGGTATAGGCATGATACGTCTTCAAGGAAGGTAAATGAGGTAAATGTGTCTAACCTTGAACATCAAATTTCTAATCTTACCTCCCTTGTGCAGCAGCTAGCTCTTGGAAATACCCAACAGGTGAAAGCTTGTGGAATTTGTGCTGCTCCTAGTCATCCGACCGACATGTGCCCCACATTGCAAGATGACAACCATGAACATGCCAATGCTGTAGGCGGATTTCCAGGACAACCGCAAAGGAAGTATGACCCCTACTCGAATACTTACAATCCCGGATGGAGGGATCATCCTAACTTCCGATATGGCAATAACCCTCAACATGTCCAACAATTCCAGCCAAAGCCATCACACCACGTACCCCAAGCTCCTTCCACTTCAGGTATGCCCCTTGAGGATATTGTTAAGTCTCTAGCTGTGAATACCAAACAATTTCAGGAGGAAACAAAGCAAAGCATTAAAAACTTAGAGCATCAGGTAAGCCAACTTGCTTCAGCTATCAATAGGTTAGAAACTCAAGGTAAGTTACCTTCTCAAAATATTACAAACCCGAAGCAAAGCGTTAATGCAATTACCTTGAGAAGTGGAACAGAATTGCAAGAATCAAATAAGAAAGGACATCCGTCTAATCTTGAGGAAGAGACCAAGAAAGAGATTTCGACTCCGAGCCAGCAGGGCGACCAGATTAGCAACTCTCTAGTTGAGCCATCGAAGGTCACATTGATACCACCTCCTTTCCCCTCCAGATTAGCGAAATCTAAGAAGGAAGCGGAAGAAAAAGAGATTTTGGAAACATTTCGTAAAGTCGAGGTAAATATTCCTTTACTTGATGCAATTAAGCAAATACCGTGCTATGCTAGATTCCTCAAGGACTTGTGCACTAACAAAAGGAAGATGAAAGGCAATGAAAAGATTAGTGTGAGTGAAAATGTTTCAGCTATTATTCAGAAGAAGCTTCCTCCTAAATGTAAGGACCCAGGTATGTTCGCCATTCCTTGCAAAATTGGTAGTCTTGGAATCGCTAAAGCCATGTGTGATCTAGGAGCTTCTATCAATGTCATGCCTTTGTCTGTTTATCAACGTTTAAATGTTGGTCCTTTAAAGGAAACGGGTATTATTGTTCAACTTGCTGATAGGTCCAATGTTTATCCTGAGGGAGTTCTAGAGGATGTTTTAGTTCAAGTCAATAGGTTGGTTTTTCCTGCTGATTTTTATGTGCTTGACATGGACGATAGTGATTCTCATACTTCATCACTGATATTATTAGGGCGACCATTCCTTAAGACTTCTAAAACGAAAATCGATGTAAATGATGGCACCCTCACTATGGAATTTGATGGTGAAGTGATTAAATTTAACATTTATGATGCCATGAAACATCCTAATGATATCTCTCCTGTTTTTGTTACGGATGCTATTAACCCATCACCACAGGCACCAAGGCTGGAATCCAAATCCTTATCTGAATATTTAGCCAGGAACGTCTAGCCAAAGACGTTAAAGAAAGGCGCTTCATGGGAGGCAACCCATGTAAAAAAAAAAAAAAAAGTTTTGTTTTGCATTAGTTTTGGTTTGTTTTAGTTTTGTTTTGTTTTAGTTTAGTTTGTTTTGATTTTAGTGTAGTCTTGAACTCTTTGGATCGGCTGCAGCAAGGATACATATCATTAGATGACACTTTCCAGAGCTTAAAGGGAGCACTCCAATACCAGGGAAGTACTAATATTTTCTCTCTCTTATTCTCTAATATCCTTTGTGTTGTTAATTCCTCTTCAATTGTGCTGAATTAGGAACAGTGAGGACACTGTTCAAGCTAAGTGTGGGGGAGAGGATAATAAAATATAGAGAATAGAGAACTAACTTATACTCTGAATGTTTGTGCTTTAGCAATTTTAAGCCAAATTTTTTTCAAAATTATCATGAAATCTAGAGATTGTACTAAATGTTGTAATAAGCATCTACAAAATGTGAAATTGACTTGTTCAAATGTTTTACTCACCTACTGCTGTGATTAGAATACATGGTTAAAATTAAGTAGTGAAATCTTTAAGAAACAAATTTACTTTGTATTTAGCTTTAGAATTAGAAGTCTAAGAGTAAGTCGAGTCCCTAAGTGAAAAATAAACAAATTTACTTCTAGGTTATATTAGCTACTGTATACTCTTTGAAGTTGTTTGTAAAGCAATCATAACACTTAGTAAAAAAAAAAAAAGAATCAAGCATAGCCATTACTCCAATGATTCAACTAATTGAGTTAAGAGTATTCAAACTTGAATGTTAGAGTGAGGAAGAGTCCGTAGGGGTATCTCAAAACCCGGTCACTTGAGTGATGAGCTCGGGATGTTGCCGACTCAATGAACTCACTATAACGATAAGGGCGAAAAAGGCAAAAGTTCATGAAAAGAAGCAGGCAAAAACCCGTCAAAATAGATGCTTGAATAAATCAAAAGAACATGAATGTGAACATTCATTGAATAAAACAAAGATGTATAAAAGGGAGAATATCTAGCAAAGAGCTTATACCATATGCTTTTACTTTATGCTGCAAGGATTATATGCTTGATAATATCCAATGAAGTTTAATTGGGTGTTTTTCCTTAGTGGATTAAGCATTTACTTTTGGAATAAAAATCTTTTGCTAAACAGGAGGATTAAAGTTTATTTTGTTTAGATTAGCTATTGAATTTTGCCCATAGTAGTTTGATCACAGGAAACCAGTTTGGTTGAAGTAGTAGACATTAAAACTACAAGTCATGAATTACAAATGAATAGATGCTTGGAATGAGGAAAAGAAAGTTTGTATAATCTATGATAGATTTCTCAATTGATTTGATGCAATTGCTTGAGGACAAGCAAGAGTTTAAGTGTTGGGGAATTTGATAGAGTCATTTTATACTCAATCTTTATAGTATAAATTGTGTTAAATTATTATTGATTTTATAGAAATCATAAGGAAATGGTACTTTAATTCTATCATCGTGATAAATCAGGTTAAATGGAGTCAAGGATGCTAATTCAAGTATTTTAGAGAAGTCATCTACAACTTGGATCAAGACAAGGAATTACACCATCGGAGGAAGCACGGTTTGAGGCACGGCCAAGGTTCAAACCGTGTTACACACTGGACAAGAAGGCGAAAATGAGGACTTTGAACAGAGAGAGACACGACTTAAGGAACGGTCGTGGTGCAAGCCGTGGGAGAAACCGTGTTTGGAGCCGTGGTGGAAGCTTGGTGTGCCAAGGAGAAGAAAGTGTGGAACATCAACCAGATGAAGGCACGGCTTGAAATCTAGCCGTGGGTGTAACCGTGGTACACACTGGACACGAATGAAGACTTGAAGATTATGCACTGATGAAGGCACGGCTTGAAATCTGGCCGTGTGTGTAACCATGGTTCACACTGGGCGTGGATGAAGACTTGAAGAATATGCACAGAGGATGGCACGGCTTTACCCACGGCCGTGTGGTAGGGCGTGCCAGGCAGACGAATCTTCACTTCTCGAAATCTACTTGGAAAAGGAAAGATATTTTCATATCTTGCTAGCAAAAGATCACATGCCATCTCCCTAACAATATAAATAGAACCAACCCTAGAGGGTTAGGACAACTTTTGAATCTTTGGATCTTGAAGAACCTTGGATCATCTTGGAGGCAGAGCAAGCAACTGGGTTCATTATGTTTTTACTTTTTATTTTCGTTTTATTGATGAACATGAGTAGCTAAGCTACTTTTCTAGCCAAGGGTCATAGATGTTTAATTCTCCACGAATTGTGAGGTTTAATTAACTTGTATTTATTCTATTCTTTGCTTTCGGGTATTCATATATCTTCTGATCGTTTTGTCATTATTATCTTTTTTGATTGGTATGAATAGAGCTCTTCTACTCAATTAGCAAGTTAATATATTGTCAACTAGCACGTCAAATCCGTAATTGTTTGATTATTCTAGTCTTAGTGACGTAATAACATGTTTGGTTATAAAAGAGATGATCGAATTCATGTTATGGAGGTGTATGATCATGTTCAAATAGGTTATCTTATAATCTACTGGCATGAATTGGTGGTCTTTCTAGATCTTAATGCTATTGATAGATTAAATCCTAAGCGCTTGTCTAAGGGTTGTTTAATCAATAAGAGAAATAATTCAAAGCGCTTGTCTGAGGTTATCGAGGAAGTAAGGAGAGATAGGTTGTTAGAGCTTGTTAATAACCATAACCAATTTATCTAGAACTAAGAATAGAAAACATTTGCATCGATGATCAATTCCTAGAATTAAACCATCTTGATTTCTTTGGCTAGGCTTTTTATCAATATACAACTTTCTTATCTTGTTTTAACTTTATTCGATTCACAAACCAAACCTCCCATTTTCCTTTTCCTTTTATTCTCCTTGAATAGAAATAAGTTTAACCAATCTCTGTGGATTCGACCCTACTCACCACTATATGCAAATCATATAATTGTCTAGGAGTAGGTTTTATTTTGTTGGATTCGACACCCATCATGTATATTTTGATTATCTAATGGTGTTTTGTTATCATAAAAAAGGGGGAGAATGTTAATGTTAGGGGAGAATGTTAAGTTCTCTAATTTAGTTTTGATGTTAACAAAAGAGGAATAATGTGTAACGAATGTTTAAGCTTGTCAGAAGCTGTTTCAGAAGATAGCAACGTAATTTTTCTAAAGTTGAACAAGGAGATAGAAGCTTGTTCAGAACCTTCAAAAGTGTTATATAAACTATTTTTGTTCTAACAAAAGGTGTTTCAGAAGTTGTGTAGTGTATCCGTAGTTATCGTGTTAACCTTTCAGAAGCACTTTCAGAACCTTCATAACAGGAGGACAGTTGACAGGTTTGTTTCAGAAGCACTTTCAGAACCTTCATAACAGGAGGACAGTTAACAGGTTTGCTTTAGAAGCACTTTTAGAACCTTTCATGTCTGTTACGAATTTTTCCAGATTACGTTCTAAATTTTATATCGATAGTTTTAATAAATTTCAAGGCCTAGCTCCACGTGTCAAGTATTTTTGGGTAACATACTTGATGTGTTTTACTAAAGTTAGATTTTATATCAAGGGTTTTTTTTTTTAATTTACATAAAGTTTTACAAGATTTTATTCAAAGATTTCATTTTATGATAAAGTGAGATCATATAAGATTTACAAGTTTTATCCAGATTTAAAGTTGGATATTTGTACTATATTTTGGGAGATCCAGCAGTTACAAAGATAAGGATAAGAGATATGGTTGTTATATCAAGATATGGTTCCACAATGTGAGAGATATCTTCAACAAACTTGATCCAAGAGATATATCCAAAGAAGATCTCGGTCAAACTAATTATCCAAGCTTATCCTTATCAAGAATATCACGGAATGCTGATCTTCTCCAACAGATCCAACTTATTTTTGAATTGAAAATTCAAAAATAAATTCAAGATTATCACGTGGAAAGTAGCCGTTATGTTTTCTCCATATATAAAGTGTTTAATTCAAATGAAAAAGTGAGTGGAGAACGTTGATTAACAACAGAAAAAGAGAGAACATTGTTGAAAGAAAAATGACACACGAGAAGAAAAGACTCATACATCTTCAAGCAAAAATCTTTACATATACATGTGATCTAGAGGAAATCTGATATTCCTCATTGATGTTGTTGAAATTCCTTTCGTGAATAAGGAATTGTTTGTTGTTTCATCACTGTAGTTGAGTGATTAGCTTAGTGAAGAAGCTAGAAAGACTCAACAGTGAGACTTTGCCTTGAAGAGGCTTATGTTGTATATCTTCAATTTGTAGATATAGTGAAATACAACCGGTATAGACAATCGGGACCCCGGTGTAGAGCTGGAAGAGAGGACTGACGCTCGAGGCGGAACCTCTATAAATAACTGAGCATTCTATTCTTCTCTATTTTTATTTACTGCACATGATTGTTCTTCATTATTGTTATTCACGTGATTGTATTAGTCAAGAGTTTTAGTTGATTTGCGAAAAAGTGAAATTTTAAGTAATTAATCAATTCACCCCCCTCTTGATTAATCTAATTGGGACCAACATTTTGTTTTGTTGAATTTACCCTATTTAAAGCAAGTATAAATACTAGCTAAGTATGTTTAGAAAGGGGGCTTTTGAACATTATATTTGGCTACCATTTCATGTGTAAGGGGTTTGACTCTTCACAAATACTCTTATCAATTCAAGCTTGGATTGTAGCGAGTAAGGCTTAAGATTTATTGTAAGTAATATCAACAAATTACAAGTTGTTCCTAATTCTATTTGTGCGTTATATCTGGTAAGGAATTGGGATTCTTTTTGCTCTTCATTTCACGTCAATTAGGGTTCATGCCTAATTGATTGAGGATTGTTAATTTGCTCTTTTATCCTTGTTATATTCTTGCAATTTAATTGAAGCACATCAAGTTTAGGTTAAGGAAAGAAATGCTCATGTTGGGATGATAATGGTATTATTTTTCTCCACATAAACACTTGTACATTGCCTTATTTTCATTCATCAAATAATATCATAGTTCAACAATTCATATTTTACCAATAAATTCTTTCAATTACCAAAGCATACATTTTATCTCACAAACTATTGAAGGGTGATTCTAGTAAACCAATAAAGTTTCTTCAATTTAGAACTTTTTACCTTCCTATACATCATGTTATCCGCTTCAAGTAAGGAGACTAAATTTAATCAGTTTAAGGGTCATTAATTTTGAAAGGTTTCTATCTATTAAGGTAGTTTCAATACATTATACTTTATCTCTTTCATTTTAGCATGCAACTTGCAAGTGCATGTCCACTTGGAACATTCGGTACTTTTTCTTGAGTATACTATGATGGTCAAACTATTGTTGTACCACTCCCTACTTTGTAAGCATTAGTGGATGTTGCAACCACGTTATAGATATAAAGAAGATGATAAATATTAAAGTAGATAAATTCATATAGCATTGGTTCAGAAATTTACTTTTTTCCATATAGGATATTTGTCACTTTTCAAATAGAGCAGATACATGAATTTATAAAACATTCCAAAATAACTCTTTCGTACTCTAGATGTTTAAGACTATTCCATCTGCTATAATTTCCTAAAATAGTCTTTCTAATTGTAGTTTCCTTTTTTGTTTATTTATTTATCTTTATATTTTTAGAAGCCATTGAAGCCACCATATCCCATTTAGTATTATAGATGGACTGATTGAAATAGTGTGTGCATTTTAATGCATAAACAAAAAAAGGGTGTTAAGGGAATCATATCATGGTGAGAATAACTAGTAATATTGTAAAGGTGTGCTAAGGATGCAAAACTCAGAAGCAGATAGATCTTATTTCATTTTAAATTATATATATTATGTAGTATGACTGTATTTTTAACCTTTATTCAACTAGATTTAATTTCTTATTTTGGGGATTTATTTAGATTGGTAGTCAATTTTCTTGAAAGGTATAATATGAAGAATATCTCACTATGGTGGATGTAGCTTGCATCCTCACAATGTTTCATTGTTACAAGAGCTCGTAGGATTAGTAGCTAGTCATCAAATACCATAGAATAGCTCATGGGATGCTAGAAGTTCTTTATAAGTTAAAAGTTGATAATGTTCAAGAGCATGGATTATTTAAGTGATTTACTAGAGTTTATTACATATTTTGTTAATTTAACAGTAGGTACTTAGACTACTGATATTATTATTATAATCATTATGTTATTTTTTGATGTGCCTAAACACACTTAAAAGCACATCCAAAAGACTTAAGAAAAGATATCTCAAGTCTAGGCAAAATCGGATCCAAAAAATGGCACTTTTCAAATGAACCCTAATGTTGAAATGATGAAATTCAATCTACTAATGATATAATCTGAATACCACAATGGAAATGGCTTCTAATAACACTCTAATATCATATAATCCACGCAAATGAAGCCTCAATTTGACAAAGAAAACCGTAAAGTAAGATCCCTTTTCCAAATGGTGAAATTCACGTTTTCTAGGAAACTTTTCAATGATAATCCAAATCAAATGATAAGTACTTCAAATAATCACAAGAATTTGTGTAAAATATGATGTAAATCTGACCAAGAACTATCTCTAATCAACCCTAGATACAACACACTAGAGAAGAAAAGAAATCACAACAAATAGGAATTGATATGACTCACAAATTCCAATTGTTGCACTCGCCACAATTTCAAGTCTTGGAATTGAAATTGATAAGAGTTGGAACCAAGGTATGAACCCTAATTCACACGTGAAAAGAGGTGTTTGTTCTGCAACAATAAGCTCCCTAAACCCTCTCTTAATCAAGTATTTATACTTGCTACTTCTAGGGTTAAAAAGTGCTCAAAATTACAAGTTTGCCACTTTTAAGGTGGCTAGCCCTAAATGAAAATTACATGGAAATAAAAGTGTCTCAAAACCAAAATACAACCAAAATAGTTCATAAAAGAATAAATATATAAAGGAAATGTTCTTCAAGATGCCGGTCTTCTATAGGATCCATTGGCCCAGCTCATCGCCGGTTCAGGTCGGTCCATGGATAACCCACAAGCTGAGTCTGAGAGAGTTTGTCCATTGCCCTATAGAATATGATAAGTGTGCCTGTTGGAATACATAATACAACAATAATAGAAAAGAGGTTAATATATAAATAATTCCGGGGTCAATCTGTTCAAAATAGGCCCTCAACGCCAAGATTTGAAATCCTTTAGTTCTTGCCCTAATGATAGGTCTTGTCGGATTTTTATTCCTATCATTTCCTCAGGCCTCAAAAAGATTTGTCCTCAAATCTAGTAGATCAAATGCAGTAGAGACTTTGTTTTCTCCTAGTAATCCATCTGAAGAAGTATCTTTGCAGAATCCCAATATCTGAAATACTACAAGTGGTGATTGTTTTCTCTCCTCCATTTCCAGGATGTATCTCTTCTGCAACACAAATAATGACCCATTATCCACTGAAGTTACCCCTGTACCAACCTGTTCCACTGAAACTGTTTCCTCTTTTTCTAACTCATCTGTATGTTGTTGATCTTCATGGTCTTCTAATGGTTGGCCCCACTGCTCATTGTCCTCTAAGACCTCTGAAGGTGAACACAACTGTCTTTGAACAATCGGCTCTCTAGTGGTCTACTTGTCTGACTATGATTATCAGGATCCTCTGAAGGTTGGCAAATCGGTGTCTGACAAATTTTATGCTCTAAGGGTTGGCTCGTGTCACTAGATCCCTCAAGAACCTTTGAAGGTTGGCATACTTGCGTCTGCACAATTTGGTCCTCCCAGTCTAGGTAATCATTTGTGGAACCCCTACCATCAAATGAAGGCATCTGTAGCTTCGCACACTCTGGCCCTCGAGGTGGTCTAAATTCCCTGTCTGGATATGGTTTAAGCCCAAAATTATCATCTTATCTTCCCTAAGAGCATGATAATCTCCCTTTACTCTAGGTGGTGCCTGAAGGTTTACCACAGGTGGTGGTGGCAATGTCATCCTATCAATCCTTGTTGCTAATGTAGCAACAAATTTGCTAAGGTCCCGAAGTTGTTCATCTAGAGTTCTTCCATTTGTATTTCGACGACTTAGTCTGCTACCCACTTGGCTATTGGCCTCATTGCTAATGTACCCATTCACACTATCATATGACATGTTTGTGGATGCGATTTATCTGAAGTACAAATGTAATCTCAAAAAATATTTGTAGCACACTCCCTTCACTTCACCACGTCACAATAACAAGTTTGGATAACCACACACACTTGTACACTCACGGTGCAACAAGTCACCAATGCAATAAATACTTCTTATCACTTCAAGTATATTAGACTAAGTGAAGCACAAATAAATACTTCTAAGTAGTTAAGAAATTAAATTCAATTCACAAGTGTTGAAGTAATAAGTTCAATTACATTCACACTTTAATGTTTGTTTTTGAATTCAAATTCTACTACAATTTTCCTTTATTGCCACGGTTTCACACCTACAATTGATCTTGATGTGCAGCACCTTTAATCCACATAAACCCACAAATTTACAATGCCACTCACACCACTACATACACATAACACCTTACGGTGCAACAAATTTTTCTACTTTCCAAAAGTCACTCCCACGGCAATAACACAAATACAACACTCCACTTCCATGATAACAATAAGAAATGGCAACAACAACAAATACACTCCCACTTCCCACTATTTAATCCACAATTCACAACAAATGGCAGCTTAATTCAAATTCAAAATGAGATCATTAATTGCAATATTCCACAAATGGTGAGGAGCCACTTTCAAATTCAAATGAACACACAATTAAACAATGACTTAATGTGTGTTTTGAAATTCAAATTGCTTCCTTAAGTCACGCCTCAAATCTGGAAATTGCAAATGGTTTCTCCCCAATTCAGAATTACACAATGGAAATCACAACAACAAACTTCACAACCTCCTTCACACCACAACTAGTCACGGCAAGAATAAGGCAATTTTTTTGCAAGTCCCAAAAGTTGTTGAATTAAACAATACTCTATGCTACTGCCCTTCCACGAGATTATTGACCATAAAATGATACAACAGCCTTCCCAATCCAACTCCAACGATCAGCAAATCAAATCCCAATGCAAAACAATTTCGCAATCTCAAACTACAACAACAACCCAACTACACAATTTGCGTTTTTTCCACTTGATCAACCCTAATTGTTGATCACTTCCACGAAATTTAATACAACCAATTCCCTTCTCTCAACAAGAGCTCTGATACCAAAAATATGATGTGCCTAAACACACTTAAAAGCACATCCAAAAGACTTAAGAAAAGATATCTCAAGTCTAGGCAAAATCGGATCCAAAAAATGGCACTTTTCAAATGAACCCTAATGTTGAAATGATGAAATTCAATCTACTAATGATATAATCTGAATACCACAATGGAAATGGCTTCTAATAACACTCTAATATCATATAATCCACGCAAATGAAGCCTCAATTTGACAAAGAAAACCGTAAAGTAAGATCCCTTTTCCAAATGGTGAAATTCACGTTTTCTAGGAAACTTTTCAATGATAATCCAAATCAAATGATAAGTACTTCAAATAATCACAAGAATTCGTGTACAATATGATGTAAATCTGACCAAGAACTATCTCTAATCAACCCTAGATACAACACACTAGAGAAGAAAAGAAATCACAACAAATAGGAATTGATATGACTCACAAATTCCAATTGTTGCACTCGCCACAATTTCAAGTCTTGGAATTGAAATTGATAAGAGTTGGAACCAAGGTATGAACCCTAATTCACACGTGAAAAGAGGTGTTTGTTCTGCAAAAATAAGCTCCCTAAACCCTCTCTTGATCAAGTATTTATACTTGCACCCTTTAGGGTTAGAATGACTAAAAAATCACAACTATGCCACTATAGGGTGGCCGGTCCTAAAGGTAAAATACAACCAAATAAAATGTCCCATAAAGCTTACAAAATAAATGGTTCAAACATAAATTACAAGTAAAGAAAATAATCTTCGATAGGCTAGCTTCATGATGGAATCCGTCGGTTCAACTCATCACCGGTTCAGGTCGGTCCATGGATAACCCACAAGCTGAGTCTGAGAGAGTTTGTCCATTGCCCTATAGAATATGATAAGTGTGCCTGTTGGAATACATAATACAACAATAATAGAAAAGAGGTTAATATATAAATAATTCCGGGGTCAATCTGTTCAAAATAGGCCCTCAACACCAAGATTTGAAATCCTTCAGTTCTTGCCCTAATGATAGGTCTTGTCGGATTTTTATTCCTATCATTTTTATTGTAGGTCCCACAACCTAATTAATGTAATGGTATTATTTATGAATTTATGCAGTTGTCTTCTTAATCTTTTACTACATAGAATAGGGATTCTAACTTATGTAACTTTACGTAATAATACCTTGTATGCTATAGTGCATAACATTGAATAACATGGTAGTTATTCTGCGATTTTCATGCCTTACATTATGGACTATTGAAATAGGGGTACCCAAGGGGTATGACATTTGTCACTTTTAAAACCTCGATGTGTGCTCTCTTGGCTACTGATGGTACCCTTTTTTTTTTTTCTATAGCCTTAATGTGTGCTCTTGAGCTCACTCATGTTAATTTTATCCAAAAGCTAAGTGTGTGTTCATGAGGTTGCCAAAGGTAATTATATCAAAATTGATTTTATCAAGGAATGTTGTTAGACCATCCTTTAATTAAGCCATATGTGGCAGTATTAATCGATTAATTCATGGTGTATATCTTAGTGTCTAGATCACTTGGTTTATTCCATGTGGCATTGTTGATTGATTGACTAATGGTAGATGCCCCAATGTGGGAGTTGCCTTAATTAGCATTTGCAGCATTTCTTTCTTAACATTAAGTAAGCATTTAGTTTGTTTATGGGGCCATACTCTCAAATAGCCCCCTAGGTAAGGCGAGATGCTACATGCGGGTAAGTATCAAGGTTAACCTGATGAAGATCACATTAGGAGGATTGGTCCAAGGATGATGAAAGACAAGATAAAGAGATTTGTTAAAGGAGTACGACCCTATTTGAAAGTGCGGATCACGAAGGGGGAAGTCGAGGAAGGAATCAAAGCTCGATAGCTTTAGAATTACTAAAGGCCATCAACCTAAATGGCCAACTTTGGAGAAGGCCGCTAACCTAAATGGCCGGTGTAAAATACATGCTAGGCCGACTAGTAAGGTGCTAGCTTAAGTGGTTAGCTTACATTTCTTTTTAAGCCGGCTAGACTTCAAATTAATGCCACTGGCTTTACATCATTTTTAGGCTGGCTTTAGATAATTTTAGGCTACCGGCTTTTCTTGTGTTTTCCTTTAATCGCATTAGGGTTTACATGTCATTTTAACTTTATTTGAGGAGACTATAAATAGTCCCCTTATACTCCATTGCAGACACTGATACGAACCATGCCTACGTGTGACGAAACCCTATACCAATACGTATAGAAATGCAACCCAAGATGCTAAAACAATCAAGTGGAACCGCGACCCGTTGCCTATAGGTGAGGCACGAACCTTGGTATATTTTGTTGACACCATAATCGGGATAAAAGACCAATTGATAAGTCAGGGTGAACGCCACGGAAGAAATCCGATAAGTTCAAGAGAAGTTCTTTGGAGAATCAAGAGAGGAATTCTCTCAAATTGTGTTTATCAATGTTGTATGTATGTTCTATGTTCTGTTTTCCAACCCTAGCAGCTTATATTAGGGTTTACAACTCGTAAAAACAAAAGCCCAAAATGACATAACATAATAAAGTCACAGAAAAAATAACAAACAGGCAATGAAAGCCGGCGGCATAGTAGCCGGCGTAGGATGTACGCTGGGTATATAGGCCGGTAGCTTTAATCTCCTATGCTTTGATCTCCTTGAATGACTTATACAAATGCAAGGTCATTCTCATGGTTGCTCTACTCTTTTCTGGCTTTTTGGATATCCTTTATCAGTCCGTTAAGTGCTTCCTTGAATTGTTTCGTTCGAGTACTTGTGATCAGTCCAGGTGGCACTTCAAGAGGATCCACATTCCATCTTCTAGCTTGACTCCCATCATGGCTCTCATTAGACACTTTTTTGACATTATTGAAATACAAACACTCTTCTTCTATTCTTGAAGAACTTGAACTTATCGGCATTGTCTCGTAGCGTTCATTCCTTTACTTATCAATCGGTCTTCCGTCCTGATTGTGGCGTATACACTATACCAAGGTTCTTGCTTCACTATAAGCAACAGATCGTAGTTTTCCCTTCATTCATGATCGATCGTCGGCTGTTTGATCTAATTCGGTTTCGGTTTTCGACACCGGTTGATGGAGTTTACATCACAACCCAAGCGTAGATAATCCAAATCTACACCTTCTGTAGTTTTGGAGTCCCATAGAAATGTTACTTGCATTCATTTCATGTGTAGATAAACATCATGTTGTGCTAATTTTGCTTTGATAACTTTCTTAAACGGTAGTGGTGAGGGTCAAACTAGTTAAACCAAGTTTTGACTTGCCCTTCGTTAGTTTGTCTTACAGGTTACTACACAAATAGTAATAGGCTAGCATCAGAGTGACAAGTGTTTCAACTCAAATCCTAAAGGATAGGTGTAAAAATAGAGTATATTAGAATTAAAATTAGATTGGTAAATAGAGTGTTAAGATTTGTGCTTTATTTTTTTAACACATTTATATTCAAAACTTATTTTAAAAATTTATTTTTTGCAGTTCTAACTATATGATTTCAGAATTTACTAAAGGATACCGATTCTCAAGTTGTGTGTGCATACGTGATAAGACGACTTTTAGCCATTTCCATTGAGCCCATTTTTTTAAACTTATTTATTGGTAGAGTTCGTGTAAATGATAAGGAAAAGAATTATAAATACAAATACATGAAAAAAAATTATTATAGTACATTGAGATAACAATGATGACTAATTTAAAATGACAAGCTAAACATGTAATAAAGTCTCAAAAATTATATAACAAAATAGCTCACACAAACTACAAATTTTAAGTATCCCTCCAAAATTAATTATAGCTATGTGCTTAGATATATCATCATTAATTATATTTGTTTAACATCTAATCATAAACATTGGCTAGTTATATTTGTTTACTTATGCATACATTAATTTGAGAAACCATTGCTAAACTATTACTGAAACCAATTGAATTTATCTAGTAAATTACCATGTTAGCATATACTAACATGTAATAGAGGACAAAACATTGAAACCCTAATGTGCTTTCTCAAGCCAAAAGAGAAAGAGAAATAGTGATAGTTCAAGTAACACAAAGTTTCCACACTTGATCAATTCATAGAGCAACAAGGGTTATATTACTGAAATTTAGAGCAACTCGATCAACAAGCATCTCATTGCACCTTTCCCCTATCGGCATGACTTCATGGCATCAAGTGACGTAGGATCTCTAAGACATGCCCAAAAATTACATTTGAAGACTTCCAACCCACATTTTCTAGATAACAACTATGACTAATTTAATTTAAATGAAAAGCTAAACATGAATAGTAAAGTAATCAAAACTTATATAACAAAATAGTTCACATAAGCTACAAATTTTAATTAGCCTTTATAAATTAATTATAGTTATGTAATTTGATATATCATCTTAAATTATATTTGATTAACATCTAATCGGAAAGTTTGACAAGTTATATTTGTTTAGCTATGCTTACATTGATTTGAGAAATCTTTGCTCAACTATTTCTAAAATCCTATTAAATTCATCTAGTGAATTACCACATTAACAAATAGTAACACGTAATATATGACCAAAAGTTGAAACCCGAATATGCTTTCTTAAGCACTGGGAAAAGGAGAAAGAGTGGCAGTTCTTGCAGCACAAATTTTCCACACTTGATTGTTCCTATGAACAATAAGGGTTGCATTGTTGAGCTTTGAAGCGATTCGATGAACGAGCACATCATTGCATGTTTCCCCTATATGGACGAGTTCATGGCAACAAGTAGAGGTAGGATCTCCAAAACCTACCCAAAAAATGCTTTTGAAGAGTTCAACCCCACATTTTCTAGACATGCGCTTAATACATTCTGCAAGATATGGTGCAGGTGTAGGCTGCCTTAAAAAGGGTAGGCTAATAGGCTTGAATGCATAACTACTATCACTATAGTCTTTAAGGATGTTTCGAGTACAAGAAACCATTGTGATAACATTGGCCACAAGCAAAAGGATTATCACAACACTTGGCATTTTGTTTAGTCTTGCCATGGTAAATTATTGGAAATCTAATCTTTGGATGTTAATGAGAAGATGGTTGTTCATGTATATTTATACTGATAAGTTAACAAGAAAGTATTTATGTTCACCTATATTAAATGAAGTGAGTTTCATTGTTTGCTAATTAAATATCTTAAGTTCCAAATGGTTCTTAAAATATCATTTCCTAACAACAATAAATTCTTTCAGCATATTTTGTGCTAACGTTAAGAGGTTATATACAAGGAAGTTTGTAAAACTAGTCCCTTTTTCCTTCCTTTAAATCAATTTTGTTTTCGTTTTCTTTTTTTTTTCTCATTTATCTTACTCATATTAGCCATTTCTAAAAACAAAATAGAAAATTTTTACATAAATGCACCTCATTAGTTTTACATAGCTTCTTTGGCATTTAAAAACAATCATTGAGTCAGAATATCTAATGTGTACATTGTAAGACTGTAGAAGCCACGTAGTGGAATAAACCAAAAATAATAAAGTAGCTTAGGTTGGGGAAAGAAATGCTCATGTTAAGATGATAAGGGTATTATTTTTCTCCATGATGCACTCTTGTTCATTTCCATATTTTCATTCTTTAATTAATATCTGATATGCCAATTCAATTAACAATCAACACATCTATATTCATGAGATAATTCAACAATCCCCTATTTGAAATATCACCTTCACATGGAACCTTAATTTATGCCAAGAACAAGACAATAAAGAAAATCCAATTTCCTACTATATATTACACACTAGTAGAAGAAGGATCGAGCTTGTAATTGTTAATATGACACATAACAATCCTAACTCTTTACCTTGCTTGTGCAAGAAACCACAGCAAAGATAATGATTATTAAGCAGAAGATGAAGGACTCTTAAGATAGACAAAAGAGTTAAGTCGATGAAAAATGAACACCTTTACAATTCGCTATAGGTGATCAAGTCTATCTAAAGACAAGTCCAATCAAGAGCATCTATCAAGTTAAGACACAAGGAAAACTAAGTCCTAGATATATTGGACTATTTGAAATTCTAGAAAGAATTGGGAATTTAGCTTATTGATTAGCACTGCCCCTAAATTTACTCATATACAGAATGTATTTCATGTTTTCGTGTTGCAGAAATGTCTCTAATCTAGATCAATTCATAGAACTGAAGCCATTAAAACTAAAGGAAAATCTAATTTATGAGGAACATCCTGTGAGAATTCTAGATCGCAAAATCTGAAAGTTAAGGACCAAAGAGATCTGACTATGTGAAGGTATAATGGAGACATCATGATCAGACCAAAGCCACTTAGGAACTAGAAGACCAAAAGGCTTAAGTACCCTCGTTTATTTGAAGATTCAGGTACAAATTCAAGTTTTGATGACAAAATGTTTCTTAAGTGGTGGAGAGTGTGATACCCTAAAATTTCATTCAACAAAAACTTTATCAAATAGGCTATGATAAGAAGATATATTTAAGATATAACTCCAAATGAACCCAATATTAGTCTAGAAATTAGAGATAACCTAATATATCATAAGTTAGCCTAAGTCAACTTTACTAGAGTAAGATTCAACAAAAGTCATCTAACTCCACTCAACTTATTGATGTGCTCAAGACTGATTACAGGTTCACAAGGCAATTGAAGATTCAATTAAACAATAAACAATCAAAATGGCATGAACCCTAAATTAAAATGGAACCCTAATTAACGTGAAGAAGAGATAGAAAAGAAGAACTAATTCCTCACTAGATGGTATGCACTAGTTGGAATTAAGATTGATTTGATATTGTTGATATTACACACAACAAAATCAAATCCCACTTGCCACACTTCAAGAAGAAATGATAAGAGTTATTTGCGTGAAAAGGAGTGTCCCCCACGGTTCAATATCTAAAAATAAATGTGTCAAAAGTCCCTTATAAAACCTAATTAACAAGTATTTATACCCCACTTTAAATAAGGAAATTACAACCATGCAAAATAGATTAAAAACCGGTCTTAAGGAGCACTTGAAGAACTGATTACTCCACGTAGAATGAAAGTGAAGATGGTCGGTTTTCTCAAGTGAAATGCAAGTGAAATAAAGGTCGGTTCCTCTTGTCTTTTTAGTTTCAAGTATAGATTACACACTTGACATTAGTGTGTTAGTTCGCCATCCTATAAAAATCGACAAAATGTACCTAATAAAATGCAAAAAAAATTATTATAAGATAAATATAGACAATATGTGAATGTCTGGGTTCCATTTGTTTAAGTAGGCTTCCTAACGCTTAATCCAGAGGTTTAACTCCCATCACTTATTAACTTAAGTCTTCCATTCGATACCTTTAGGATGACTTGAGAAGACTTGATGGATTAGAATTAAGATTCCATATAATTCAGGATAGATTTGAAAGATAAGACATCACAGATTTATAGGATATCCCTTCTGATGAAGATCATGCCAGGAGGATTAGTCTAAAGATGATCGAGATCAAGCTAGGTATATTGGACTAAGGAGCATGGCCCTACTTGAAGTGCGGAGCGCGGACATGGAAGTCGAGGAAGAGATTTGAGGTTGACAACTTCAAAACCAATGAAGGTCGCCGGCTTTAGCGATGCAAGCCACCGACTTAAATGGCTGACATAGAAAAGTAGGCCACCGACCTAAGTGGCCAGTGTAGATCCAAGGAAGACCAACTAAATGGAGATCCAAAGTCGCCGGCTTTGGTTCTAGCTTTGACTGCAATTATAGGCTGGCTCTATAATATTTTAGGCCATCGACGTTTAATGTTTATCCTTTATTCGAATTAGGTTTTTTTATATCGTTTTATTTACTTATTCTTGTGGGACTATAAATAGTCGTTATAGACTCATTGTAACACAATGAGGAATTGAAGAAACGTTTTTCACAAATTAGAGAGAGTTTCTCTATTGGTTATTGATAGAACTATCAAACTTATCAGATTTTGAATCTGTGGCGTTTACCCTAAACTTATCAATCGATCGTTCCATAATTGATTGTGATGTGCCTAAAATCCAAAGCACATGTAAACAATCCTATTGGAAAATTCAACAATGTAAAACCCCCAAATTGGCCTGATGAAATGGAATTCCACTTAAACAAAATACCAAATGGAATTACGAACAACAAGTATGTAAATGTTTAATGGGAAATCACGTAATTTACCCTAAGAAGCAATTACAAAAATTGAATTGATCAAAATCTGAAAATTACATCGAAATCACGTGAATAAAAGAAATCACAAATTGCACCTACATATGACTCACTAAATATAATTTGCTAACAACAAATAGAAGATTGATATTACTCACAATCTATACTTGTTGAATCTCGACACAATTTCACAAGAAATTGATAAGAGATCTTTGATTTGCAAAGGACACTGTCGCGGAACAAAGTGTGTATTTTTCTCAAAATGTCAAAAGATCCATACAAACCCTAGCTAGCAAGTATTTATACTTGCTTCAATTAGGGTAAAAATGTTAAAAAAATTACAAATATGCCACTAGGTAGCTGATTCTAACAACAAAATGCAAACAAATCATAAGTCCAAAAAATGAATAAAAGTGGCCAGTTTAATAATGAAAAATACAAGTACAAAAGATAGTCTTCAAATGGTTGGTTCTCTAAGTTAATTGAGCAATTTGTGGGTCGTTGGATGTGACTCCAAAAATATCTCGCAAGTTGATCATCAGTGCATATTATTTGGCCATCCGTAAAGACTGATCAATATACCTGTTATAGTGCAAAACCAAACATTATTAGGTAAAGAAAAATGAACATATGTGGATGTCTTGGATCATATATCCAAATTAGGTTCCCTTATTACTGGGACCATAGGATAGATTCCCATCATCTCCTCGGACCTCTAAAAGATTTACCTTCAAATCTAAGGCGTCACCTCTTGGACTGAAACCCGATGCCTTTATTAGCCTATTTGCCTGACTTTTAGAAGGATTAGAGATATTCCTAATTTGTTCTTAGAAATAATGCACCTTAGATGGAGACATAGGCATCAAGACTATCCATGATCCATCCTTTCGAAACATGTAAGTGTTTCTATAGTAATACTTCTTCAGATAACTGGCTAGGAGGATGCAGAGTCTCCACTACATTTGACTTGTCAGATTTGAGGACAAATCTTTTTAAGGCCCGAGGAGATGATAGGAATCAAAATCCTACAAGACCTATCATTAGGGCAAGAGCCAAAGGATTTCAAATCTTGGTGATGAGGGTCCTCTTTAAACAAACCTGATGGGAAATTTTCTAGCACCATAGATGCTCTTAGAACTCGATTTGGATGATGATCTAAATCGCTCATATTTCAGTCTATTTTTTTATCTAATAAATATTTGAGTAATAATCTTACAGGTACAATAATATTTCTCCAAGGGATGCCAAATGACTTACATTAGTTAATGGCCATGAGACATCATCAGATTTGCATCCAAAGGTCCGCTACGATTGATTTCACATCGAAGCATTGGCTCTTGAAGATTTATATTATTTTTGTACTTTGTATTTGTTATTGGACCATTCTATGTCGTAATTTTCTTTTGGGACACTTTCATTTGTTTGTAATTTTCATTTAGGACCAGCTACCTTAAAAGTGGCATAGTTGTAATTTTGTGAACTTTCTAACCCTAAAGGGAGCAAGTATAAATACTTGCTTAAGTAAGGTTTTGAGGAGGCCAATTTTTAGAACAAACACTTCACTTTCACACGAGAGAACTTAGGGTTTCCTAGTTCAATTTCCTCTTATCAATTTCAATCTCAAGAGTTGAGATTGTGGCGAATGCAACACTTGAAATTGTAAGTCATATCAATTTCAAATTGTTGTGTTTTCTTTTCTTCTCTAGTGTGTAATATCTAGGGTTGAATTGGAACATTTCTTGGTCAGGTTTGATTGAGTTTTTTTATTCGAATTAGTGAGCTTGTTTGAGTACTTATCATACTTGTTATTCATCAACAATTGCTTATCATTGTCAATGTAAATTGCATTTCTATAAAGGGGCATCACAGTTGTGCTTTTGCTAAATATTCTTGAATTTACGTGATATTTCAAGTTTGATTAGTGTTTATTGAGAGATTTGATTCATTGTGGTGGATTAGTTCATTAATTATTGAATTTGGATCTCCTTGCACTCATTAGGAATCACGGAAATTTCTAGCTTATTGATATGAAATTGTTTGAGTGCATTTAAGGTTGGTTTTTTTGTTCCAATTGATTGTGCTTAATCCCCTTTTAGGCACATTATCTTTTTGGTATCAAATCTTGAGGTTGTGAGAAGGGTTTTTTGAATTTAAATTTTGGAAATTTAGAGTTCATGTTCTTACATCTTCAATTCCGAAATTGGGAGTAAATTGAAATTGTTGTTGTAGTTGTTTGAAGTGGCGTGAATTTTCTTGAGTAGAAGTTGGATTTGCTGCATGTTGGAGTGACTTTTGATTACTTGTTGAAGCTTCTATGTTGTGGACTTCACCATGGAGGAAGAGGAAAGTAGTGCATTTTGAATGCAATTTTAGAAGTGCAATTGTGTAGGGAGAAAAATTGTGATCCTTAATTGAGCATTTCCAGATTTGGGTAGTGTGGAAGATTTGGAAATTATTTGATTTTCAAAACAAACATTAAGATTGAAGAAGTTAATGTATGGTTATTTAAATTTGAAAATTACTTCTTACCAATTGTGGAAGGGTTACAATTGTGAAGTGGAATTGTATAGTGTGTGCATTTTCGGAAATTGGAGGAATCACAATTGTCATTTTCATGTTTGAAATCATAATTGAAGTGTATATTAAGAAGTCAATTTGAAATTTCCAAACACACATTAAGTCATAGTTAATTGTGTGTCACTTGAATTTGAAATAGCTTCTTACCATTTGTGGAATCTTGCACTTACCGAGCTCATTTTGAATTTGAAATTTGAGCTGCCTTTGTTTTTGAAGTTGCAGTTTGCAACTTGAATAGAAGTGGAGAAGTTGAAGTGTAGACGAGTATGTATGTGTGTGCTGCAACGTGTGTAAAAGGTGATGCGTTTTGTAAAATTTAGTGAAAACTATGTGCATTTGGTGTAGGTTTTGGTATGTGTAATATAGGAAATTGTTGTTGGTGGCATGAATTGGTGGAACCGTAGGATAAGAGTAGTAGAGTGGTGGTGGATGTTGATTATTTTGTATTTATTGAGGTGTTGCACAATGTGGTTATTTGTAGTGTGGAATCAAGGCAAGAAAAGGAAGGTTTGAGTAGTAAAATTTGAATTTAAACAAGTCATTAAAGTGTGAAAGTAATTGACTAGTTACTTAAGCACTTATAGTTGAATTTAATTCTAATTACTTGAAAGTAGTTGTGTGTGTACTTCATTTATTGAACTTTACTTGGAGTACTAAATTATTTCCTTGTGCCTATAATTCTTTTTGAAACGTGAGCTATTGCATTATTGTGGTTGTTAAACGTGTAGGTTGGTGTTGTTGAAGGAGTGTGCTGTAATTTGTAAGATTACTTCTTAAATCATAACATGTCTAATGAAAGTGTGAATGGGGGAATTGGCAATGAGGCTAATAGCCAAGTTGGTGGAGGTCAGGGTCATAATATTGTAGGTAAGAGGACTTTGGAAGAATAGCTCTAAGATCTTACTACCATAGTTGCTACTTTGGCAACTAAGATTGATAGGATGACATTACCACAACCACTAGTGGTGAACCTTTAGACACCACCTTGAGTAGCTCCACAGAACCTTCAGAGAGACAGAGTAGTGAGAGATGGAAATCTGAATAGAAGGATGGATGGGGATCATCATCCTTATAGGGAAGAAAGGGATGAAAACTTTAGGGCTAATCCATATCAGAATAGGGATTTTAGGCCACCTCGGGGACTAGAGTATATAAAGCTGTAGATGCCTTCTTATGACGACAAGGGATCAGCTAATGATTATTTGGACTGGGAGGACAAGGTTGAGGGTCTCTTTGAATGTTATGAGATCAATGATAATATCAGAGTCCGATTGGCTATTGTCAAGTTTACAGGATACGCTGCACTATGGTGGAAGAACTTAATTATCAGTAGGCGTAGGGATGGGGAGGCTGAGATTCAGACATGGAGGGATATGAAAAGGGTGTTAAGAAAAAGATTTATTCCTGAGCACTACAAACATGAACTGTTTATGTGACTGTAGACTTTGAGGCAAGGAGGCAAGATAGTGGATGATTATGTGCAGGAATTTGAAACCCTCATGATTAGATGTAGGTCAATCAAACCTCCAGAACAAACCCTAGCACGCTTCGTCTTAGGGTTGAAATATGAGATAGCGTGTGTTGTTGAGTTGCAGCACTATAGTACACTTGATGAGGCTATTTAGTTGGCCTTGAAACTGGAGAGGCAAAGGAAGCTTAACTTGTTCAAAGCTCCGAGCAACAGGCCCAATACTACTACTAGACCCTTAGTAGCTGATGGTCGATCAAGAGGGGCAAAGGTGGTAGGTGAGACAGTGAGAGCAGTGGACAAAACTACCCTTAGCACTACCAGAGAAAATATACCCTATGGGAAGGGTAAAGAGGTGATAACATCAGATGTGAGGCAGATTGTTCTTAGATCTACTAGTGGAAAAGTACGCAAAATCAAATGCTTTAAGTGAATGGGATTTGGGCATATGGCAGCACAGTGTCCAAATAAAAGGGTGATGACTGTTATGGAGGGCACTAGGGAAGATGTTGAGGTTGAGGAGGAATAGGCTAAGCTTATAGACCTATCTATAGCATTGCAGGAGTATTATGATGACCAGACTGCAAAAAGACATGAGGAGCGTACAGGTGAACGATATCTACCTATTACTGTGTTATACAGGACTCTAACCTTATCTCCTGATGCTAATGACATAAAGAGGGAGAACATATTCCATACCTCTTATAGGATCAGAGGTAACCTTTGTGTATTTATCATTGATAGTAGTAGTTGTACAAATGTTATATCTACTACACTAGTAGAAAAATTACATTTATCTACTAGTCCACATCCTAACCTTTATGACATGCATTGGTTGGACAATCGGGGCAATATGCATGTTACGTTAAGGGCGAAAGTGCCTGTGAGTGTTGGACAGAAATATCACGGTGAGATTCTATGTGATGTAATTCCTATGTGTGCATTCCATTTGCTGTTGGGTAGACCCTGGATGTTTGATCGGAAGGTGTTACATGATGGATTCGGGAACACCTATAAGTTCAATATAGGAGGGTCTCCCATAGTACTATCACCTATGACTTCGTTTGAGGTACACCAGTTTCAGGAGCAGATCAGAACTACTTCCACTACATGATACGAGATCGGTTTGATCGGATTCCCAACTGATACGAACCACGCCAACGTATGACGAAACCCAATACCAATACGTTCGGAATTCGTTACCTAAGATGCCAAACACCCTTAAGTGGAAACCGCAACCCGTTGTCTATAAGCGAGACAAGAACCTTGGTATAATATGAAGACGCCACAATCGGGATGAAAGACCGATTGATAAGTCGGGATGAACGCCACGAAAGAAAAATCCGATAAGTTCTAGATTAGTTCTTTAAAGAACCAAGAGAGGAATTCTCTCAAAAGTGTTTTCAAACTTTCAATGTTGTATGTTCTATATTCTAAATGTTCTAAACCCTAGGAGCTTTATATTAGGGTTTACAATTCGTAACAATAAAGGCTCAAAACGACATCACTTCAATAAGTGCGTAAAAATAACAAAGCAAGACATGAAGGCCGGTGTCGGGGAGATACACGGCCGTGTACTTTGGCCGTGTATAATTCTGTGGAACTTCTCGACAATATACACGACCGTGTACTTCTAGTCATGTATCTTTCTGTGGAAATTCTTAACACCATACACGGCCGTGCCTTTGAACCGTGTATACGACTGTGTATGATTCTGTGTAACCTCCAGACTCCTACACGGTCGTGCCTTGTAAAGACACACCTCTTCACCCCGTATCCGGTATGACTTGTACAAGAGCAAGGGCCTTCCCATGGTTATTCCAATCCTTTCCAACTTCATGATTGCTCCAATCCTTTTCGACTTCATGGACATCCTTTATCAACCCGTTAAGTGCTTCCTTGAATCGTTTCGCTCGATTTCTTGTGATTAGTCCAGGTGGCACTTCAAGAGGATCCACATTCCCTCTTCTGGCTTGGCTCCCATCATGGCTCTCATCATTCCCCTCCTCTTGAAAAGGATTTGTCCTCAAATCATCGCCTGTATCAAAAGGACTCAAATCAATAACATTAAATGTAGCACTTACTTGATACTCACTAGGTAAATCTATCTTGTATGCATTATCATTGATGCGCTCAAGGATTTGAAATGGTCCATCGCCTGTAGGAAGTAGTTTAGATCGACACTGCACAGGAAACTGCTCTTTACGCATGTGAACCCAAACCCAGTCTCCAAGTTCAAAGACAACTTGTCGACGACCCTTGTTAGCTTGTTTCACATACTACTCTGTTCTTCGCTCAATGTTTAGCCTTGCCTTTTCATGGATCTGTTTAACAAATTTTGCTTTCTTCTTGCCATCTATATTAACATACTCAGAAATAGGCAAAGGTGATAAATCCAAAGGAGTTAGTGGATTAAAACCATACACAATTTCAAAAGGAGTAAACTTAGTAGCAGAATGCATTGTACGATTATAGGCAAATTCAACATGCGGTAAACAATCCTCCTAACTTTTAATGTTCTTCTTAATGACAACCCTCAACAAAGTAGATAAGGTTCGATTTACTAGCTCAGTTTGACCATCAGTCTATGAATGACAATTAGTAGAAAACAATAACTTAGTTCCTAACTTAGCCCACAAGGTCTTCCAGAAGTAGCTTAAGAACTTAGCATCTCTATCCGATACAATTGTTCTAGGCATACCATGTAATCTCACAACTTCCCTAAAGAACAAATTAGCAATATTGCAAGCATCATCTGTTATGTGACAAGGAATGAAATGTGCCATTTTAGAGAATCTATCCATAACTACAAAAATAGAATCTCGACCATGTCTAGACCTAGGTAATCCTAACACAAAATCTATGGAAATATCTACCTAAGGCTCATGAGGAATGGGAAGTAGGGTATAAAGCCCTTGAGGTTGGACTCTAGATTTTGCTTGCTTACATGTGACATATCGCTCACAAATCCTCTCAACATCTCGTTTCATGTGAGGCCAATAGAAGTGTTCCTGCAATACCCCTAAGGTTTTAGCTACTCCAAAATGTCCCATTAAACCTCCTCCATGAGACTCCCTCACTAGTAATTGATACGAACTGCGCCAACCCGTGACGAAACCCAATACCAATACGTTCGGAAAATTCGTTGCCTAAGACGCCCAAACACCTAAAGTGGAAACCGCAACCCATTGTTTATAAGCGAGACAAGAACCTTGGTATAAAAATGAAGACGCCACAATTGGGATGAAAGACCGATTGATAAGTCGGGATGAACGCCACGGAAATCAATCTGATAAGTTCGAATTAGTTCTTGAAGAACCAAGAGAGGTGCCTCTCAAAAGTGTTTAATGTTCAAAGATGTCTAATCTTAGTTGTTCTAAATCCTAGGAGCTTTTATACTAGGGTTACAATTCGTGTAAAAATAAGTCCGAAATGACATAGTTTAGTTAAGTGACATAAAAACGCGAAACAGAACAAGTTGGCCGACAGGGGATACACGGCCGTGTACACAACCATGTACTTTTCTGTGCAACTTCTGGCAACATACACACCCGTGTACTTTGGTGTTGTATCTTTCTGTGAAACTTTTGGCAACATACACGCCCGTGTACTTTGGCCATGTATCTTTCTGTGCAACTTCTGGCAACATACACGCCCGTGTACTTTAGCCGTGTATCTGTCTGTGGATTTGCTTGACTCCATACACGGCCGTGCCTTGAGAGTACACGCCCTCTTCAACCCGTGTCCGGTGTGACTTGTATAAGAGCAAGGGTCTTCCCATGGTTGTTCCAATCCATTCCAACTTCATGATTGCCCCAATCCTTCCCGGCTTCATGGACATCCTTTATCAACCCGTTAAGTCCTTCCTTGAGTCGTTTCGCTCGACTTCTTGTGATCGGTCCTGGCGGCACTTCAAGAGGATCCACATTCCTTCTTCCGGCTTGACTCTCATCATGGATCTCATCATTCCCCTCCTCTTGAAAAGGATTTGTCCTCAAATCGTCACCTACATCAAAAGGACTCAGATCAGTAACATTAAATGTGGCACTTACTTGATACTCACCAGGCAAATATATCTTGTATGCATTGTCGTTGATGCGCTCAAGAACTTGAAATGGTTCATTGCCTCTAGGAAGTAGTTTAGATCGACGCTGTACGGGAAACCGCTCTTTGCGCATGTGAACCCAAACCCAATCTCCAGGTTCAAAAATAGCTTGTCAACGACCCTTGTTGGCTTGTTTCACATACTGCTTTGTTCGTCGTTCAATGTTCAGCCTTGCCTTCTCATGGATCTGTTGAACAAACTCGGCCTTCTTCTTGCCATCTAAATTAACATACTCAGAAATAGGCAAAGGTGATAAATCCAAAGGAGTTAGTAGATTAAAACCATACACAATTTCAAAAGGAGAAAATTTAGTTGCAGAATGCTCTGTACGGTTATAGGCAAATTCAACATATGGCAAACAATCCTCCCAACTTTTAATATTCTTTTTAATTACAGCCCTCAACAAAGTAGATAAAGTTCGATTTACTACCTCAGTTTGACCATCAGTCTGTGGATGACAAGTAGTAGAAAACAATAACTTAGTTCCTAACTTAGCCCACAAAGTCTTCCAAAAGTAGCTTAAGAACTTAGCATCCCTATCTGATACAATTGTTCTAGGCATACCATGCAACCGCACAACTTCCCTAAAGAATAAATTAGCAATATTACAAGCATCATCCGTTTTATGACAAGGAATGAAATGTGCCATTTTAGAAAACCAATCAATAACTACAAAAACAGAATCCCGACCATGTCTAGACCTGGGTAATCCTAACACAGAATCCATAGAAATATCTACCCAAGGCTCATGAGGAATGGGAAGTGGGGTGTAAAGCCCTTGAGGTTGGACTCTAGATTTCACTTGCTCACATGTGACACATCGCTCACAAATCCTCTCAACATCTCATTTCATGTGAGGCCAATAGAAGTGTTCCTACAATACCCCTAATGTTTTAGCTACTCCAAAGTGTCCCATTAAACCTCCTCCATGAGACTCCCTCACAAGTAATTCTCTTAGAGAACAAATTGGAATGCACAGCTTACTCTCCCTAAACAAGAATCTGTCATGTTTATAAAATTTTCCATGCCCACTCTTCTCACATTGCACATACTCCTCACAAAAATCTCGATCAGCAGCATATAACTCCTTAATGTGCTCAAAACCAAGAAGTCTAGAACTAAGTGTAGAGATAAGAGTATACCTTCTAGAAAGTGCATCAGTAACTACATTCTCTTTACCTTGCTTGTAATGGATGACATATGGAAATGTTTCGATGAACTCCACCCAACGAGCATGCCTTTTGTTCAGCTTATGTTGCCCCTTCAAATACTTCAAGGATTCATGATCAGTGTGGATCACGAACTCTTTTGGCCAAAGGTAGTGTTGCCACGTCTCTAGGGCTCGAACCAATGCATATAGCTCCTTGTCGTAAGTAGGGTAATTCAAGGTTGCCCCACTTAACTCCTCGCTAAAGAATGCAATCGGTCTTCTCTCCTGCATAAGCACTACTCCAATACCTAATCCTGAAGCATCACACTCAATTTCAAACATTTTAGTAAAGTTAGGTAAAGCAAGTAACGACGCCTGAGTCAGCTTATTTTTAAGTGTCTGAAAGGCCTTCTCTTGTTGCTCTTCCCAGCTGAACCCCTCGTTCTTCTTAATTACCTCAGTAAGTGGTGCTGCAATGGTGCTAAAATCCTTCACAAACCTCCTGTAAAAGCTCGCTAGTCCATGGAAACTCCGCACATTACTTACATTGGTTGGACTAGGCCATTCTTGGATCGCACGAACCTTTTCTTCATCAAACTGTATTCCCTGCGCACTAACAACAAAACTAAGAAAAACAAGTTTGTCCGTGCAAAAAGTGCACTTCTTGAGGTTAGCATATAATTGTTCCTTTCGAAGCACTTCTAAAACATCTCTCAAGTGTGACATATGATCTTCCAAACTTTTGCTATAAATAAGAATGTCATCAAAATAGACAACCACAAATTTTCCAATAAATGTCCTCAAAACATGGTTCATAAGTCTCATAAAAGTACTAGGTGCATTAGTTAACTCGAAAGGCATTACTAACCACTCATACAATCCATATTTTGTCTTAAATGCAGTTTTCCATTCATCACCTTCTTTCATTCTAATTTGGTGATATCCACTTTTCATATCAATTTTAGAAAAGACACTAGACTCATGTAACTCATCTAACATATCATCTAAGCGAGGAATGGGATGACGATACTTTACCGTGATGTTGTTGATGGTGCGACAGTCAACACACATTCTCCATGTCCCATCTTTCTTAGGCACCAAAATCACCGGCACTGCACATGGACTCATGCTTTCTCTCACGTACCCCTTCTCCATTAATTCATCGACCTGCCTTTGGAGTTCCTTTGTCTCCTCCGGATTGCTCCTGTAAGCTGGCTTGTTTGGAATCGATGCTCCGGGTACAAGGTCAATCTGGTGCTCAATACCTCTAACAGGTGGTAATCCCTTTGGAATCTCCTCAGGAAAGACATCTTCAAAGTCCTGCACAAGAGATACAACCACACTAGGCAAAGAGTTAGATAAGTCGTTAGTAGTCAAACATGTTTCCTTAAAAACCAGTAACAACATAGGTTGCCTCATCACTAACGCTCTCCTTACTACACTCGCTCTTGCCACACAACTCTCCTTTCGCAAGGCTGCCCTCTCCTTTTCACTTACCACCAAAGTTGATCCCCCTTCAACTTGGCCTCTTACACTCTTTCCAGCCTTCCTCTCCTTTTCCTTTTGATCTTGACTTTTATATTCCTTTTTCTTCTCATTGTCTTTTGCTCTCTCACTCTCACTCTGCTTTTCACTCACCTTGTGTTTTGCAAATGACTATTGTAGCTGCAACTGATCCTCATACACTTGTTTAGGTGTTAAAGGTTTAAGATTAAAGCTCTTCCCTTGGTGAACAAGCGTATACTTGTTAGAAAAGCCATCATGCACAACCTTCCTATCAAATTGCCATGGCCTCCCCAACAACACATGACATTCTTGCATTGGAACTACATCACATAACACCTCATCCTCATACCTACCAATGCGAAACCCAATCAAGGCTTGCTTACTCACCTTAGTCTCACCACTATCATTCAACCACTGCAATTTATATGGACTAGGGTGTCTAACAGTTTTGAGCCCCAACCTCTCAACAATAAAATTGCTCACTACATTGGTGCAACTCCCTCCATCAATGATCAAACTACAAATGTGATCTCCTAAATAACATCTAGTATGAAATATATTTTCTCTTTACACCTCTTCTTCTTCCTTCACCTGCACATTCAAAGCTCTCTTCACTACCGCCACTAGCCTTCCCATTGCAGGCTCCTCATCATCACTAGCATCTTCTAATGGTGGCATATCATCTTCTTCACTACCCCCCTCAGTCTCATACTCACCATCATCACGCAAAATCATCACACGCCTATTTGGACATTGACTAGCAATATGGCCTCTACCTTGACATTTAAAGCATCTAATGTCATGATTTCTAGAAGTAGAAGATTCAGGGTTACCTTGATTACCAGAAGTAGAACTCGCTTGCCTCAGCTCTCCTTTTGGTTTAGTGGGTAAAGGCTTTTCTTCTTTCTTCCATTGATTAGTCTTCCAAGTGGATGAACCATTACCCTGTTGAAATCGTGCACTACTACTACCCTTCCGCTTGTGCTGGTTCTCAACCTTTATAGCCATGTGAACCATATCCTCCAATTCTACATAATGCTGCAATTCAACCACATTTTGGATTTCTCTATTTAATCCAGCAAGAAATCTAGCCATTGTAGCCTCTCTATCCTCTTCTAAATTCGCCCTAATCATAGTGACTTCCATCTCCTTGAAGTACTCATCTACACTTCGGCTTCCCTGCCTCAGAGTTTGCAACTTGTTGTGCAATTCACGATAGTAATATGCAGGTAAAAACTGCTTCTTCATCACTCTCTTCATCACTTCCCAAGACTCAATAGGTGGCTCGCCACTCCTTCTTCTATTCAACATTAATTGATCCCACCACACTATAGCATAATCTGAAAATTCAATGGCAGCAAGTTTCACCTTCTTTCTCCCACTATAGTTGTGACAATAAAACACCATCTCCACCTTTTTCTCCCATTCTAAATATGCCTCGGGATCATTCTTCCCTTGGAAAGGAGGAATCTTCATCTTTATGCTACTCAATTGATCATCCTCTCTATTCTTATCTCCTCTATCTTCCCAATCTCTAGTCCCTCTATTCCGACCACTATAACCTCTATAACTCCCAACAGAAGGCTCATCAAAGTCATCATCCGTCATTTCATCTCCACCCCTCGGTACTCTCCTAGAACGACTCTCCCTCTTACGCCCTTGGAATACATTTGTGGATTGCTCTAGTCTTTGCTCTACCGTCTCATGAATTTGCTCCATTCCCTCTTGGAACATCCTCTTCATTTCTCCCCTCAAAGCCTCAATTACTAACCTAGCATCAAACCTTCCCCTCTCACCTTCAGCAGAATGTTGTCTCGACATAGTTCCTGCAGAAAAGATTAGTACTAACACAAATATATATAAAATTAAACCTCACGATACACTCCCTTACGTGTTTTCGCTCAAATGATGATATCATACAGTCACTCGTGTATTCTCACAAACAACGATGATATGACTAACCAATTTCCTCTTCTCAATTCTCTTGGAGCTAACCCGAACTTCACCAATTTCCTTCCGTAGAATTCAAAACCAACTCTAGGGTTCATAAAATTTTCCTCTATTTTTCTATCCGATTATTTTTTTTGTCTCTGTTTTTTGCTTTTGATCACGTTTCTCTTTGCTTTTCTTTTCCCTTCTTTTTTTTTTTGTCGTGACTTTTTACTCTTTTTTTTTTTTTTTTTTTTTACAATCAACTAGTAAGCACTACACTATCAAAAGACAATTAATATTGCAGAATTGAACACGATAATTGATATGAACGATTGGAGTTAGGGTTTTTGATATTACCTTCCTCAACCGAACTTGATGTTTTGACAAACCTAA
Source organism: Laguncularia racemosa (assembly GCA_037954665.1). NCBI lineage: Eukaryota > Viridiplantae > Streptophyta > Magnoliopsida > Myrtales > Combretaceae > Laguncularia > Laguncularia racemosa. The sequence continues at coordinate 233,635 of JBBMOL010000443.1, forward strand.
GCTTTGATACCAAACTGATACGAACCACGCCAACCCGTGACGAAACCCAATACCAATACGTTCGGAAAATTCATTGCCTAAGACGCCCAAACACCTAAAGTGGAAACCGCGACCCGTTGTCTATAAGCGAGACAAGAACCTTGGTATAAAAAAGAAGACGCCGCAATCGGGATGAAAGACCGATTGATAAGTCGGGATGAACGCTACGGAAATCAATCCGATAAGTTCGAATTAGTTCTTGAAGAACCAAGAGAGGTGCCTCTCAAAAGTGTTTAATGTTCAAAGATGTCTAATCTTAGTTGTTCTAAACCCTAGGAGCTTTTATACTAGGGTTACAATTTGTGTAAAAACAAGTCCAAAACGACATAGTTTAGTTAAGTGACATAAAAATGCGAAATAGAACAAGCTGGCTGACAGGGGATACACGATCGTGTACTTTGGCCGTGTACTTTTCTGTGCAACTTCTGGCAACATACACGCCCGTGTACTTTGGCCGTGTATCTTTCTGTGCAACTTCTGGCAACATACACGCCCGTGTACTTTGGCCGTGTATCTTTCTGTGCAACTTCTGGAAACATACACACCCATGTACTTTAGCCGTGTATCTGTCTGTGGATTTGCTTGACTCCATACACGGCCGTGCCTTGAAAGTACATGCCCTCTTCAACCCATGTCCGGTGTGACTTGTATAAGAGCAAGGGTCTTCCTATGGTTGTTCCAATCTGTTCCAACTTCATGATTGCCCCAATCCTTCCCGGCTTCATGGACATCCTTTATTAACCCATTAAGTGCTTCCTTGAGTTGTTTCGCTCGACTTCTTGTGATCGATCCCGGCGGCACTTCAAGAGGATCCACATTCCTTCTTCAGGCTTGACTCTCATCATGGATCTCATCAGTAATTCTCTTAAAAAACAAATTGGAATGCATAGTTTACTCTCCCTAAACAAGAATCCTTCATGTTTATAAAATTTACCATGCCCACTCTTCTCACAATGCACATACTCCTCACAAAAATCTCGATCAGCAGCATACAATTCCTTAATGTGCTTAAAACCAAGCAGTCTAGAACTAAGAGTAGAGATAAGAGCATACCTTCTAGAAAGTGCATCAGCAATGACATTCTCTTTACCTTGCTTGTGGTGGATGACATATGGAAATGTTTCGATGAACTCCACCCAACGAGCATGCCTTTTGTTCAGCTTGTGTTGCCCCTTCAAGTACTTCAAGGATTCATGATCAGTATGGATCACGAACTCTTTTGGCCAAAGATAGCGTTGCCAAGTCTCCAGGGTTCGAACCAAGGCATATAACTCCTTGTCATAAGTAGGGTAGTTCAAGGTTGCCCACTTAGCTTCTCGCTAAAGAATGCTATTGGTCTTCTCTCTTGCATGAGCACTGCTCCAATACCTAATCCTGAAGCATCACACTCAATTTCAAACGTTTTAGCAAAATCAGGTAAAACAAGTAATGGCGCCTAAGTCAGCTTATTTTTAAGCGTCTGAAAGGCCTTCTCTTGTTGCTCTCTGATGGGTGTCGAATCCAACAAAAATAAAACCTACTCCTAGACAATGATATGATTTGCGTATAGTAGTGAGTAGGGTCGTATCCATAGGGATTGGTTAAATATATTTCTATTCAAAGAGAATAAAGAGGAAAAGAAAAATGGGGGGGTTTTGTTTGTGAATCAAAATAATATTGAAACAAGATAATAAAATCGAATATTGATAAAAGCCTAGCCAAAGGAATAAAGATAGTTTAATTCGAGGAATTGATCATCGATGCAAATGTTTTCTATTCTTATTTCTAGATAAACTGGTTATGGTTATTAACAAGCTCTAACAACCTATCTCTCCTTACTTCCTCGATAATCAAAACAAGCTCTTTGACTATTTCTCTTATCGATTAGACAACCCTAAAACAAGCTCTTAGGACTTAATCTATCCATAGCATTAAAAACAAGAGAGACCACCAATTCATGCCAGTAGATTATAAGATAACCTATTTAAACAAGATCATACATCTCCATAACATAAATTCGATCATCTATTTTATAATCAAACATGTTATTATGTCACCGAGACTAGAACTATCAAACAATTACGGATTTGACGTGCTAGTTGACAATATATTAACTTGCTAATTGAGTAGAAGAGCTCTAATTCATACCAATCAACAAAGATAATAATGACATAACGTTCAGAAGATATATGAATATCCAAAAACAAAGAATAGATTAAAGACAAATCAATTAGATCTCACAATTTGAGGAGAATTAAACTTCAATGACCCTTTGGCTAGAAAATCTGCTTAGCTACACATGTTCATCATCAAAACGAAAATTAAAAGTAAAAACATGATAAGCCTCTGTTCCCGGTTTCCTTACTCTGCCTCCTTCCTTCCTTCTTGTCTCCAAGATGATCCAAGATTATCATAACCCTCTAGGGTTAGTTCTATTTATATTGTTAAAGGAATGGCAGGTGATCTTTTGCTAGCAAGATACGAAAATATCTTTCCTTTTTCAAGTAAATCTCGAGAAGTAAATAATCGTCCGCCTGGCACGCCCTACAACACGTCCATGGGTCAAGCCGTGCCTTCCTCTGTGTATAATTCACATATCATCTTTCGTGTCTAATGTGTGCCATGTCTTCCACCACGGCCAGATCCCAAACCGTGTCATCCTCTGGTCGAAGTTCCACAATTTCTCCTCCTTATTTAGTATATGGCACGGCTTCATCAAGCTTCCACCACGGCTTCCACCACGGACGTGTCACAAGCCGTGTCTCTCTCCTTCTCATGCAGTGTGTAGCACGGTTTGCACCATGGCCGTATCTCAAACTGTGCCTCCTTCTAGACAGATACACGGTCGTGTACTTCAACCGTGTATTTTCCTATGGCTTCAAAACTAAGTACACGGCCGTGTGCTTCAACTACACGCCCACATACTTTCCTCCAGCGGTGTAAATCCTTGTCTTTGATCCAAGTTGTAGATGACTTCTCTAATTTACTTGAATTAACACCCTTGACTCTATTTAACCTGATTTATCACCATAATAGAATTAAGTACCATTTCCTTATGATTTCTATAAAATCTATAATAAATTAACACACTTCATACTATAAAGATTGAGTATAAAATGGCTCTATCAAATTCCCCCACACTTAAACTCTTGCTTGTCCTCAAGCAATAGAATCAAATCAATTGAGAAATTCGTCATAGATTATACGAACTTTCTTTTCATCATTCCAAGCATCTATTCATTTGTAATTCATGACTTGTAATTTTAATGTCTACTACTTCAACCAAACTGGTTTCATGTGATCAAATTACCATGGACAAAATTTAATAGCAAATCTAAACAAAACAAACTTTAATCCTCATGTTTAGCAAAAGAATTTTTATTCCAAAAGTAAATACTTAATCCACTAAGGAAAGACACCCAATTAAACTTCATTGGATATTATCAAGTATATAATCCTTGCAACATAAAGTAAAAGCATATAGTACCAACTCTTTCCATAGATTTTCTCCCTTTCTATTATAAGTCTTGTTTAATTCAATGAATGTTTACATTCATTGTTCTTTTGATTTAATCAAGCATTTATTTTGACGGGTTTTTGCCCGCTTCTTTTCATGAACTTTTGCCATTTTTGCCCTTATCATTATAGTGAGTTCATTAAGTCGGCACATCCCGAGCTCGTCACTAAAGTGACCGGGTTTTGAGATACCCCTACGGACTCTTCCTCACTCTAACATTCAAGTTTGAATACTCTTAACTCAATTATTTGAATTATTGGAGTAATGGCTATGCTTGATTTTTATTTTTTTTTATCCAACAACTTCAAAGAGTATACAGTTGCTAATATAACCTAGAAGTAAACTTATTTATTTTTCACTTAGGGACTCGACTTACTCTTAGACTTCCAATTCTAAAGCTAAATACAAGTTAAATTTGTTTCTTAAAGATTTCACTACTTAATTTTAACCAAGTACTCTAATCACAACAGTAGGTGAGTAAAGCATTTGAACAAGTCAATTTCACATTTTGTAGATGCTTATTACAACATTTAGTACAATCTCCAGATTTCATGATAATTTTGAAAAAAAATTTGCTTAAAATTGCTTAAGGACAAACATTCAAAGTATAAGTCAGTTCTCTATTCTCTATATTTTATTATCCTCTCCCCACACATAGCTTGAACAGTGTCCTCACTGTTCCTAATTTAGCACAATTAAAGAGGAATTAACAACACAAGGAACATTAGAGAATAAGAGAAAAGGAATACTGGTACTTCCCTGGTATGAAGTGTAGAGTAATTGGAATTCTCCCCTTAGGCACTAGAGAGTGTCATCTGATGATATATACCCTTGCTGCAGCTAATCAAAAGAAAAACAAAAATCAAAAGAAAACAAAATAAATTGATATGGGTTGCCTCCCATGAAGCGCCTTTCTTTAACGTCTTTGGCTAGACGTTCCTATAATTAATCGCAATACTCGGGGTGAGTTAAACCGGTCTCTTCAATATGACATACTTGAAATCCTTCATAAAAAGGTTTCAAGCGATGACCATTGACTTTGAAGTTGTTACCGGTTTCAAGACTTGCGATCTCAACTGCACCATGTGAAAATATGTTAGTGATAACAAAAGGACCAATCCACCGTGATTGTAGTTTTCCAGAGAACAACTTCAATCGAGAATGATAAAGTAGTACTTTTTGACCTACAGAAAAATTCTTTCGGGAAATCATTTGATCATGAAAATTCTTTGTTTTTTCCTTGTAGATTTTAGTACTCTCTTAAGCTTCTCTTCGAATTTCCTCAAGTTCTTGTAATTGAAGTTTTCTGTGCTCACCAACCTCATCCATTTGCATGTTACATTGTTTTACAGCCCAGTACGCCCTATGTTCCAGCTCCATAGGGAGGTGACACGGTTTGCCAAATATCAAACAGTAAGGAGACATACCTATAGGGGTCTTGTAAGCTGTCCGGTAGGCCCATAATGCATCTTCAAGTCTTGTACTCTAATCCTTCCTGCTTGGATTGACGGTTTTTTCCAAAATAGACTTGATTTCTTGATTTGAAACTTCTGCCAATCCATTGGTTTGAGGGTAGTATGCGGTGGAAGTGCGATGAGTGACCCTGTATTTTTTTAGTAGAGTTTCCACTACTCTATTACAAAAGTGTGTGCTACGATCACTGATAAGAGCCTTTGGTGTCCCAAACCCAGCAAAAATATGAGATTTAACAAAATCCACAACAACTTTGGCATCATTAGTTCGGGTCGGTTTGGCTTCCACCCATTTTGAAACATAATCCACAGCAAGAAGGATGTAAACATTACCGAAAGAAGGAGGAAAAGGACCCATAAAGTCAATACCCCATATATCAAATATTTAACATGCAAGAATAGGGGTAAGTGGCATTTGGTCTCTACGTCCTAAGTTGCCAATTTTTTGACATCGTTCACAAGACTTACAAAACATAAAAGAATCACAAAAACAATGTAGGCCAAAACAAACCACATCCTAATACCTTTTGAGTTGTCCTCTTAGGGCCAAAATGTCCACCACATGCATATGAGTGACAAAATTGCAACACAAAAGGAATATCGTCTTGAGAAATACACCTTCTAATGATCTGATCAGCACAATGTTTCCACAAATATGGATTATCCCATACATAGTACTTAGCATCACTTTTAATTTTATCTTTTTGAGCCCTAGACATATCACTTGGTAGTGTCTTAGTAACCAAATGGTTGACAATATCAGCATACCACGGAATTGTCTTTTGAATAGAAAAGAGATACTCATCTGGGAAATCATCTTGTATTGGTGTTGACCCTTCACTAATAGGTATTCTACTGAGGTGGTCGGCAACTAAGTTTTCAGAGCCTTTCCTATCGCGTATTTCCATATCAAACTCTTGTAATAAGAGTATCCATTGAATAAGTCTTGGTTTCGCCTCCTTCTTCGCGAGCAGGTATTTGAGAGCTGCATGATCAGAGTAAACAATTACCTTAGTACCAAGTAAATATGATCTGAATTTTTCTAATGCAAAAACAACAGCCAAGAGTTCTTTTTTCCGTTGTGGAATAGTTGCATTGAGCATTATCCAATGTTCTGGAAATCGTAATAAATGACATGAGAAGCTCTTCCAACTCTTTGGCTAAGAACGGCTCCAACTGCATAATTGCTCGCATCATACATAATTTGAAAGGGAAGGTTCCAGTAGGTGGTGGAATGATTAGAGCAGAAGTCAACTTATTCCTCAATGTGTCAAAAGCGTGCTTACAAGCCTCATCGAACTCAAATGTCACTTCTTTTTGTAGCAATCGACATAGGGGTTGAGTAATTTTGGAAAAATCCTTGATGAAGCGTCGATAGAATCCTGCACTCCCAAGAAAAGAGCGAATTTCCCATACACTTACAGGGTAAGGTAAAGATTTAATCAATTCTACCTTAGCTTTATCGACTTCAAGCCCCTTAGAGGATACAATATGACCTAAAATGAGACTCTGTTCAACCATAAAGTGACATTTTTCATAATTCAACACTAGGTTCTTATCAATACATCTTTAAAGCACTTTTGTAAGGTTAGTCAAACATGAATCAAAAGAATTACCATAGACGGTGAAGTCATCCATGAAAACCTCTATGATATTTTCCACATAATCTGAAAATATACTAACCATACACCTTTGGAATGTGGCTGGGGCATTGCAGAGCCCAAAAGGCATCCTTCAATATGCAAAAGTACCGAATGGACAAGTGAAAGTAGTCTTCTCTTGATCTTCCGGTGCCACTGGAATTTGATGAAAACCTGAATAACCATCAAGACAACAATAGTGAGAATGGCCAGCCAAACGTTCAAGCATCTGATCAAGAAAAGGAAGAGGGAAGTGATCTTTTCTAGTTAACGCATTTAACTTCCTATAATCAACACAAACCCTCTAACCATTCTGAACCGAGTAGGAATTAACTCACCATCAGAGTTTTCAATCACAGTCAAGCCTATTTTCTTTCGAACAACTTGAATTGGACTTACCCATTTGCTATCGGAAATTGGATAGATCATACCTGCATCAAGAAGTTTCAAGATCTCTTTCTTAACTACCTCCATCATAGGCGGGTTCAAACGACGCTGAACTTCCCTTGAAAGTTTGCAATTATCTTCCATTAAAATCTTGTGCATGCGTGTGGAGGGGCTTAGTCCTTTGATATCGGCTATGGACCATCCAATGGCTTCTTTATACTCTCTTAGCACCCGAATCAACTTTTCTTTTTCTAAAGTACTTAGTTTGTTAGAGACTATCACAGCAAGAGTCTCATTTTCTCCCAAGAAGATGTACTTTAGATGTTTGTGTAAGGGTTTTAATTCCAACTTTGGTGCTTGCACAATAGAGGGAAGAAGTATTATGTTAGAAGGGGGTAAATTAATGTAGGACACATCATACCTGGTAGGTTTTAATGATTCCAACTCCTAAATCATGTCCTGCAAATCAGAGGATATAACAAGCTTCTTCTTAAGAGTTTTCAATGTATTAATAGTAAGACTCCTATTAAGTACAATTTTCAACTCATCATCGTCTATCAAATCAAATGTAGCCTGTGTTAATGGGTCAATAACACCCACAACAAAAACAGGGGAGATATCACTAGGATATTTCATGGCATCATAAATGTTAAATTTAATCACTTCACCATCAAATTCCATAGTGAGGTTACCGTCATGTACGTCAATTTTCATTCTGGATGTCTTAAGAAATGGTCTCCCTAATAATATCATTAAGGAATTACGAGAATCATCATTCTCCATGTCAAGCACATAAAAATCTGCAGGGAAAACCAACCCATTAACTTGTACTAAAACATCTTCTAGGACTCCCTCAGGATAGACATTGGACCTATCAACAAGTTGAACAATAACACCTGTTTCCTTCAAGGGACCAACATTCAAGCTTTGATAAACAGATAAAGGCATAACATTGATTGAAGCTCCTAAATCACACATAGCTTTAGCGATTCCAAGATTACCTATTTTGCAAGGAATAGTAAACATACCTGGATCCTTACATTTAGGAGGAAGCTTCTTCTGAAGAATAGCTGAAACATTCTCACCCACACTAATCTTTTCATTACCTTTCAGCTTTCTTTTGTTAGTGCACAATTCTTTGAGAAATTTAGCATAACGAGGTACTTGCTTAATTGCATCCAGCAAAGGAATATTTACCTCAACTTTGTGAAAAGTTTCAAGAATCTCCTTTTCTTCAGCTTCATTCTTGGTTTTCGCTAATCTAGAGGGGAAAGGAGGTGCTGTTGTCATGACTTTTGGTGGTTCAACAAGGGATCCTTTGTTCTGGTTATTCTGTTGGCTTAGAGTTGCAGTCTCTTTCTCAAGATTAGTTCGGTGTCCTTTCTCATTTGATCCCTGCAATTTCGTTCCACTTCTCAAGGTAATTGCATTAGCGCTTTGCTTTACATTTGTGATAGTTTGAGAAGGTAACTTACCTTGAGTTTCTAACCTGTTTATAGAAGAAGCAAGTTGGCTTACCTGATTTTCTAAGTTGTGAATGCTCTGCTTTGTCTCATCCTGAAATTGTTTTGTATTAATAGCAAGTGATTTAACAATTTCTTCAAGAGACATACCTGAAGTGGAAGGAGCTTGTGGTACTTGGTTTGATGGCTTAGGTTGGAATTGTTGGAAGTTTTGTGGTTTATTGCCATATCTGAAGTTAGGATGATCCCTCAATCCAGGATTATAAGTATTCGAGTAGGGATCATATTTCCTTTGTGGTCGTCCTGGAATCCTCCTACAGCATTGGCATGCTCATGATTGTCATCTTGCAATGAGGGACACATGTCGGTAGGATGATTAGGAGCAGCACAAATTCCACAAGCCTTCACCTGCTGTGTATTTCCAAGAGCTATCTGCTGCACAAGGGAGGTTAGGTTAGAAATTTGATGTTCAAGGTTAGAAACACTTACCTCATTTACTCTCCTTGAAGATGTATCATGCCTATACCCAAATTGTTGCGAATTAGCAGCCATAATGGAGATCAATTGATGGGAATCAAAATCCGACAAGACCTATCATTAGGACAAAAATTGATGGATTTCGAATCTTGGCGATGAGGGCCCATTTCAAGCAGATCAACCTCGGAATAAATTATTATCTAACCTCTTTTATCTTATTCATGAATTGTATGTTCCAACAGGTATGCTTATTTGGTTTCACAAGGCGATGGATAAACTCACTAAGACTTAGCTTGTGGGTTATCTATGGACCGACC
>JBBMOL010000443.1:243425-279323 GCA_037954665.1 Laguncularia racemosa
CGACTAGTAAGGTGCTAGCTTAAGTGGTTAGCTTACATTTCTTTTTAAGCCGGCTAGACTTCAAATTAATGCCACTGGCTTTACATCATTTTTAGGCCGGCTTTAGATAATTTTAGGCTACCGGCTTTTCTTGTGTTTTCCTTTAATCGCATTAGGGTTTACATGTCATTTTAACTTTATTTGAGGAGACTATAAATAGTCCCCTTATACTCCATTGCAGACACTGATACGAACCATGCCTACGTGTGACGAAACCCTATACCAATACGTATAGAAATGCAACCCAAGATGCTAAAACAATCAAGTGGAACCGCGACCCGTTGCCTATAGGTGAGGCACGAACCTTGGTATATTCTGTTGACACCACAATCGGGATAAAAGACCAATTGATAAGTCAGGGTGAACGCCACGGAAGAAATCCGATAAGTTCAAGAGAAGTTCTTTGGAGAATCAAGAGAGGAATTCTCTCAAATTGTGTTTATCAATGTTGTATGTATGTTCTATGTTCTGTTTTCCAACCCTAGCAGCTTATATTAGGGTTTACAACTCGTAAAAACAAAAGCCCAAAATGACATAACATAATAAAGTCACAGAAAAAATAACAAACAGGCAATGAAAGCCGGCGGCATAGTAGCCGGCGTAGGATGTACGCTGGGTATATAGGCCGGTAGCTTTAATCTCCTATGCTTTGATCTCCTTGAATGACTTATACAAATGCAAGGTCATTCTCATGGTTGCTCTACTCTTTTCTGGCTTTTTGGATATCCTTTATCAGTCCGTTAAGTGCTTCCTTGAATTGTTTCGTTCGAGTACTTGTGATCAGTCCAGGTGGCACTTCAAGAGGATCCACATTCCATCTTCTAGCTTGACTCCCATCATGGCTCTCATTAGACACTTTTTTGACATTATTGAAATACAAACACTCTTCTTCTATTCTTGAAGAACTTGAACTTATCGGCATTGTCTCGTAGCGTTCATTCCTTTACTTATCAATCGGTCTTCCGTCCTGATTGTGGCGTATACACTATACCAAGGTTCTTGCTTCACTATAAGCAACAGATCGTAGTTTTCCCTTCATTCATGATCGATCGTCGGCTGTTTGATCTAATTCGGTTTCGGTTTTCGACACCGGTTGATGGAGTTTCATCACAACCCAAGCGTAGATAATCCAAATCTACACCTTCTGTAGTTTTGGAGTCCCATAGAAATGTTACTTGCATTCATTTCATGTGTAGATAAACATCATGTTGTGCTAATTTTGCTTTGATAACTTTCTTAAACGGTAGTGGTGAGGGTCAAACTAGTTAAACCAAGTTTTGACTTGCCCTTCGTTAGTTTGTCTTACAGGTTACTACACAAATAGTAATAGGCTAGCATCAGAGTGACAAGTGTTTCAACTCAAATCCTAAAGGATAGGTGTAAAAATAGAGTATATTAGAATTAAAATTAGATTGGTAAATAGAGTGTTAAGATTTGTGCTTTATTTTTTTAACACATTTATATTCAAAACTTATTTTAAAAACTTTATTTTTTGCAGTTCTAACTATATGATTTCAGAATTTACTAAAGGATACCGATTCTCAAGTTGTGTGTGCAACGTGATAAGACGACTTTTAGCCATTTCCATTGAGCCCATTTTTTTAAACTTATTTATTGGTAGAGTTCGTGTAAATGATAAGGAAAAGAATTATAAATACAAATACATGAAAAAAAATTATTATAGTACATTGAGATAACAATGATGACTAATTTAAAATGACAAGCTAAACATGTAATAAAGTCTCAAAATTTATATAACAAAATAGCTCACACAAACTACAAATTTTAAGTATCCCTCCAAAATTAATTATAGCTATGTGCTTAGATATATCATCATTAATTATATTTGTTTAACATCTAATCATAAACATTGGCTAGTTATATTTGTTTACTTATGCATACATTAATTTGAGAAACCATTGCTAAACTATTACTGAAACCAATTGAATTTATCTAGTAAATTACCATGTTAGCATATACTAACATGTAATAGAGGACAAAACATTGAAACCCTAATGTGCTTTCTCAAGCCATAAGAGAAAGAGAAATAGTGATAGTTCAAGTAACACAAAGTTTCCACACTTGATCAATTCATAGAGCAACAAGGGTTATATTACTGAAATTTAGAGCAACTCGATCAACAAGCATCTCATTGCACCTTTCCCCTATCGGCATGACTTCATGGCATCAAGTGACGTAGGATCTCTAAGACATGCCCAAAAATTACATTTGAAGACTTCCAACCCACATTTTCTAGATAACAACTATGACTAATTTAATTTAAATGAAAAGCTAAACATGAATAGTAAAGTAATCAAAACTTATATAACAAAATAGTTCACATAAGCTACAAATTTTAATTAGCCTTTATAAATTAATTATAGTTATGTAATTTGATATATCATCTTAAATTATATTTGATTAACATCTAATCGGAAAGTTTGACAAGTTATATTTGTTTAGCTATGCTTACATTGATTTGAGAAATCTTTGCTCAACTATTTCTAAAATCCTATTAAATTCATCTAGTGAATTACCACATTAACAAATAGTAACACGTAATATATGACCAAAAGTTGAAACCCGAATATGCTTTCTTAAGCACTGGGAAAAGGAGAAAGAGTGGCAGTTCTTGCAGCACAAATTTTCCACACTTGATTGTTCCTATGAACAATAAGGGTTGCATTGTTGAGCTTTGAAGCGATTCGATGAACGAGCACATCATTGCATGTTTCCCCTATATGGACAAGTTCATGGCAACAAGTAGAGGTAGGATCTCCAAAACCTACCCAAAAAATGCTTTTGAAGAGTTCAACCCCACATTTTCTAGACATGCGCTTAATACATTCTGCAAGATATGGTGCAGGTGTAGGCTGCCTTAAAAAGGGTAGGCTAATAGGCTTGAATGCATAACTACTATCACTATAGTCATTAAGGATGTTTCGAGTACAAGAAACCATTGTGATAACATTGGCCACAAGCAAAAGGATTATCACAACACTTGGTATTTTGTTTAGTCTTGCCATGGTAAATTATTGGAAATCTAATCTTTGGATGTTAATGAGAAGATGGTTGTTCATGTATATTTATACTGATAAGTTAACAAGAAAGTATTTATGTTCACCTATATTAAATGAAGTGAGTTTCATTGTTTGCTAATTAAATATCTTAAGTTCCAAATGGTTCTTAAAATATCATTTCCTAACAACAATAAATTCTTTCAGCATATTTTGTGCTAACGTTAAGAGGTTATATACAAGGAAGTTTGTAAAACTAGTCCCTTTTTCCTTCCTTTAAATCAATTTTGTTTTCGTTTTCTTTTTTTTTTCTCATTTATCTTACTCATATTAGCCATTTCTAAAAACAAAATAGAAAATTTTTACATAAATGCATCTCATTAGTTTTACATAGCTTCTTTGGCATTTAAAAACAATCATTGAGTCAGAATATCTAATGTGTACATTGTAAGACTGTAGAAGCCACGTAGTGGAATAAACCAAAAATAATAAAGTAGCTTAGGTTGGGGAAAGAAATGCTCATGTTAAGATGATAAGGGTATTATTTTTCTCCATGATGCACTCTTGTTCATTTCCATATTTTCATTCTTTAATTAATATCTGATATGCCAATTCAATCAACAATCAACACATCTATATTCATGAGATAATTCAACAATCCCCTATTTGAAATATCACCTTCACATGGAACCTTAATTTATGCCAAGAACAAGACAATAAAGAAAATCCAATTTCCTACTATATATTACACACTAGTAGAAGAAGGATCGAGCTTGTAATTGTTAATATGACACATAACAATCCTAACTCTTTACCTTGCTTGTGCAAGAAACCACAGCAAAGATAATGATTATTAAGCAGAAGATGAAGGACTCTTAAGATAGACAAAAGAGTTAAGTCGATGAAAAATGAACACCTTTACAATTCGCTATAGGTGATCAAGTCTATCTAAAGACAAGTCCAATCAAGAGCATCTATCAAGTTAAGACACAAGGAAAACTAAGTCCTAGATATATTGGACTATTTGAAATTCTAGAAAGAATTGGGAATTTAGCTTATTGATTAGCACTGCCCCTAAATTTACTCATATACAGAATGTATTTCATGTTTTCGTGTTGCAGAAATGTCTCTAATCTAGATCAATTCATAGAACTGAAGCCATTAAAACTAAAGGAAAATCTAATTTATGAGGAACATCCTATGAGAATTCTAGATCGCAAAATCCGAAAGTTAAGGACCAAAGAGATCTACTATGTGAAGGTATAATGGAGACATCATGATCAGACCAAAGCCACTTAGGAACTAGAAGACCAAAAGGCTTAAGTACCCTCGTTTATTTGAAGATTCAGGTACAAATTCAAGTTTTGATGACAAAATGTTTCTTAAGTGGTGGAGAGTGTGATACCCTAAAATTTCATTCAACAAAAACTTTATCAAATAGGCTATGATAAGAAGATATATTTAAGATATAACTCCAAATGAACCCAATATTAGTCTAGAAATTAGAGATAACCTAATATATCATAAGTTAGCCTAAGTCAACTTTACTAGAGTAAGATTCAACAAAAGTCATCTAACTCCACTCAACTTATTGATGTGCTCAAGACTGATTACAGGTTCACAAGGCAATTGAAGATTCAATTAAACAATAAACAATCAAAATGGCATGAACCCTAAATTAAAATGGAACCCTAATTAACGTGAAGAAGAATAGAAAAGAAGAACTAATTCCTCACTAGATGGTATGCACTAGTTGGAATTAAGATTGATTTGATATTGTTGATATTACACACAACAAAATCAAATCCCACTTGCCACACTTCAAGAAGAAATGATAAGAGTTATTTGCGTGAAAAGGAGTGTCCCCTCACGGTTCAATATCTAAAAATAAATGTGTCAAAAGTCCCTTATAAAACCTAATTAACAAGTATTTATACCCCACTTTAAATAAGGAAATTACAACCATGCAAAATAGATTAAAAACCGGTCTTAAGGAGCACTTGAAGAACTGATTACTCCACGTAGAATGAAAGTGAAGATGGTCGGTTTTCTCAAGTGAAATGCAAGTGAAATAAAGGTCGGTTCCTCTTGTCTTTTTAGTTTCAAGTATAGATTACACACTTGACATTAGTGTGTTAGTTCGCCATCCTATAAAAATCGACAAAATGTACCTAATAAAATGCAAAAAAAATTATTATAAGATAAATATAGACAATATGTGAATGTCTGGGTTCCATTTGTTTAAGTAGGCTTCCTAACGCTTAATCCAGAGGTTTAACTCCCATCACTTATTAACTTAAGTCTTCCATTCGATACCTTTAGGATGACTTGAGAAGACTTGATGGATTAGAATTAAGATTCCATATAATTTAGGATAGATTTGAAAGATAAGACATCACAGATTTATAGGATATCCCTTCTGATGAAGATCATGCCAGGAGGATTAGTCTAAAGATGATCGAGATCAAGCTAGGTATATTGGACTAAGGAGCATGGCCCTACTTGAAGTGCGGAGCGCGGACATGGAAGTCGAGGAAGAGATTTGAGGTTGACAACTTCAAAACCAATGAAGGTCGCTGGCTTTAGCGTGCAAGCCACCGACCTAAATGGCTGACATAGAAAAGTAGGCCACCGACCTAAGTGGCCAGTGTAGATCCAAGGAAGACCAACTAAATGGAGATCCAAAGTCGCCGGCTTTGGTTCTAGCTTTGACTGCAATTATAGGCTGGCTCTATAATATTTTAGGCCATTGACGTTTAATGTTTATCCTTTATTCGAATTAGGTTTTTTTATATCGTTTTATTTACTTATTCTTGTGGGACTATAAATAGTCGTTATAGACTCATTGTAACACAATAGGAATTGAAGAAACGTTTTTCACAAATTAGAGAGAGTTTCTCTATTGGTTATTGATAGAACTATCAAACTTATCAGATTTTGAATCGTGGCGTTTACCTTAAACTTATCAATCGATCGTTCCATAATTGATTGTGATGTGCCTAAAATCCAAAGCACATGTAAACAATCCTATTGGAAAATTCAACAATGTAAAACCCCCAAATTGGCCTGATGAAATGGAATTCCACTTAAACAAAATACCAAATGGAATTACGAACAACAAGTATGTAAATGTTTAATGGGAAATCACGTAATTTACCCTAAGAAGCAATTACAAAAATTGAATTGATCAAAATCTGAAAATTACATCGAAATCACGTGAATAAAAGAAATCACAAATTGCACCTACATATGACTCACTAAATATAATTTGCTAACAACAAATAGAAGATTGATATTACTCACAATCTATACTTGTTGAATCTCGACACAATTTCAAAGAAATTGATAAGAGATCTTTGATTTGCAAAGGACACTGTCGCGGAACAAAGTGTGTATTTTTCTCAAAATGTCAAAAGATCCATACAAACCCTAGCTAGCAAGTATTTATACTTGCTTCAATTAGGGTAAAAATGTTAAAAAAATTACAAATATGCCACTAGGTAGCTGATTCTAACAACAAAATGCAAACAAATCATAAGTCCAAAAAATGATTAAAAGTGGCCAGTTTAATAATGAAAAATACAAGTACAAAAGATAGTCTTCAAATGGTTGGTTCTCTAAGTTAATTGAGCAATTTGTGGGTCGTTGGATGTGACTCCAAAAATATCTCGCAAGTTGATCATCAGTGCATATTATTTGGCCATCCCGTAAAGACTGATCAATATACCTGTTATAGTGCAAAACCAAACATTATTAGGTAAAGAAAAATGAACATATGTGGATGTCTTGGATCATATATCCAAATTAGGTTCCCTTATTACTGGGACCATAGGATAGATTCCCATCATCTCCTCGGACCTCTAAAAGATTTACCTTCAAATCTAAGGCGTCACCTCTTGGACTGAAACCCGATGCCTTTATTAGCCTATTTGCCTGACTTTTAGAAGGATTAGAGATATTCCTAATTTGTTCTTAGAAATAATGCACCTTAGATGGAGACATAGGCATCAAGACTATCCATGATCCATCCTTTCGAAACATGTAAGTGTTTCTATAGTAATACTTCTTCAGATAACTGGCTAGGAGGATGCAGAGTCTCCACTCATTTGACTTGTCAGATTTGAGGACAAATCTTTTTAAGGCCCGAGGAGATGATAGGAATCAAAATCCTACAAGACCTATCATTAGGGCAAGAGCCAAAGGATTTCAAATCTTGGTGATGAGGGTCCTCTTTAAACAAACCTGATGGGAAATTTTCTAGCACCATAGATGCTCTTAGAACTCGATTTGGATGATGATCTAAATCGCTCATATTTCAGTCTATTTTTTTATCTAATAAATATTTGAGTAATAATCTTACAGGTACAATAATATTTCTCCAAGGGATGCCAAATGACTTACATTAGTTAATGGCCATGAGACATCATCAGATTTGCATCCAAAGGTCCGCTACGATTGATTTCACATCGAAGCATTGGCTCTTGAAGATTTATATTATTTTTGTACTTTGTATTTGTTATTGGACCATTCTATGTCGTAATTTTCTTTTGGGACACTTTCATTTGTTTGTAATTTTCATTTAGGACCAGCTACCTTAAAAGTGGCATAGTTGTAATTTTGTGAACTTTCTAACCCTAAAGGAGCAGTATATACTGCTTAAGTAAGGTTTTGAGGAGGCCAATTTTTAGAACAAACACTTCACTTTCACACGAGAGAACTTAGGGTTTCCTAGTTCAATTTCCTCTTATCAATTTCAATCTCAAGAGTTGAGATTGTGGCGAATGCAACACTTGAAATTGTAAGTCATATCAATTTCAAATTGTTGTGTTTTCTTTTCTTCTCTAGTGTGTAATATCTAGGGTTGAATTGGAACATTTCTTGGTCAGGTTTGATTGAGTTTTTTTATTCGAATTAGTGAGCTTGTTTGAGTACTTATCATACTTGTTATTCATCAACAATTGCTTATCATTGTCAATGTAAATTGCATTTCTATAAAGGGGCATCACAGTTGTGCTTTTGCTAAATATTCTTGAATTTACGTGATATTTCAAGTTTGATTAGTGTTTATTGAGAGATTTGATTCATTGTGGTGGATTAGTTCATTAATTATTGAATTTGGATCTCCTTGCACTCATTAGGAATCACGGAAATTTCTAGCTTATTGATATGAAATTGTTTGAGTGCATTTAAGGTTGGTTTTTTTGTTCCAATTGATTGTGCTTAATCCCCTTTTAGGCACATTATCTTTTTGGTATCAAATCTTGAGGTTGTGAGAAGGGTTTTTTGAATTTAAATTTTGGAAATTTAGAGTTCATGTTCTTACATCTTCAATTCCGAAATTGGGAGTAAATTGAAATTGTTGTTGTAGTTGTTTGAAGTGGCGTGAATTTTCTTGAGTAGAAGTTGGATTTGCTGCATGTTGGAGTGACTTTTGATTACTTGTTGAAGCTTCTATGTTGTGGACTTCACCATGGAGGAAGAGGAAAGTAGTGCATTTTGAATGCAATTTTAGAAGTGCAATTGTGTAGGGAGAAAAATTGTGATCCTTAATTGAGCATTTCCAGATTTGGGTAGTGTGGAAGATTTGGAAATTATTTGATTTTCAAAACAAACATTAAGATTGAAGAAGTTAATGTATGGTTATTTAAATTTGAAAATTACTTCTTACCAATTGTGGAAGGGTTACAATTGTGAAGTGGAATTGTATAGTGTGTGCATTTTCGGAAATTGGAGGAATCACAATTGTCATTTTCATGTTTGAAATCATAATTGAAGTGTATATTAAGAAGTCAATTTGAAATTTCCAAACACACATTAAGTCATAGTTAATTGTGTGTCACTTGAATTTGAAATAGCTTCTTACCATTTGTGGAATCTTGCACTTACCGAGCTCATTTTGAATTTGAAATTTGAGTTGCCTTTGTTTTTGAAGTTGCAGTTTGCAACTTGAATAGAAGTGGAGAAGTTGAAGTGTAGACGAGTATGTATGTGTGTGCTGCAACGTGTGTAAAAGGTGTTACGTTTTGTAAAATTTAGTGAAAACTATGTGCATTTGGTGTAGGTTTTGGTATGTGTAATATAGGAAATTGTTGTTGGTGGCATGAATTGGTGGAACCGTGGATAAGAGTAGTAGAGTGGTGGTGGATGTTGATTATTTTGTATTTATTGAGGTGTTGCACAATGTGGTTATTTGTAGTGTGGAATCAAGGCAAGAAAAGGAAGGTTTGAGTAGTAAAATTTGAATTTAAACAAGTCATTAAAGTGTGAAAGTAATTGACTAGTTACTTAAGCACTTATAGTTGAATTTAATTCTAATTACTTGAAAGTAGTTGTGTGTGTACTTCATTTATTGAACTTTACTTGGAGTACTAAATTATTTCCTTGTGCCTATAATTCTTTTTGAAACGTGAGCTATTGCATTATTGTGGTTGTTAAACGTGTAGGTTGGTGTTGTTGAAGGAGTGGTGCTGTAATTTGTAAGATTACTTCTTAAATCATAACATGTCTAATGAAAGTGTGAATGGGGGAATTGGCAATGAGGCTAATAGCCAAGTTGGTGGAGGTCAGGGTCATAATATTGTAGGTAAGAGGACTTTGGAAGAATAGCTCTAAGATCTTACTACCATAGTTGCTACTTTGGCAACTAAGATTGATAGGATGACATTACCACAACCACTAGTGGTGAACCTTTAGACACCACCTTGAGTAGCTCCACAGAACCTTCAGAGAGACAGAGTAGTGAGAGATGGAAATCTGAATAGAAGGATGGATGGGGATCATCATCCTTATAGGGAAGAAAGGGATGACAACTTTAGGGCTAATCCATATCAGAATAGGGATTTTAGGCCACCTCGGGGACTAGAGTATATAAAGCTGTAGATGCCTTCTTATGACGACAAGGGATCAGCTAATGATTATTTGGATTGGGAGGACAAGGTTGAGGGTCTCTTTGAATGTTATGAGATCAATGATAATATCAGAGTTCGATTGGCTATTGTCAAGTTTACAGGATACGCTGCACTATGGTGGAAGAACTTAATTATCAGTAGGTGTAGGGATGGGGAGGCTGAGATTCAGACATGGAGGGATATGAAAAGGGTGTTAAGAAAAAGATTTATTCCTGAGCACCACAAACATGAACTGTTTATGTGACTGTAGACTTTGAGGCAAGGAGGCAAGATAGTGGATGATTATGTGCAGGAATTTGAAACCCTCATGATTAGATGTAGGTCAATCAAACCTCCAGAACAAACCCTAGCACGCTTCGTCTTAGGGTTGAAATATGAGATAGCGTGTGTTGTTGAGTTGCAGCACTATAGTACACTTGATGAGGCTATTTAGTTGGCCTTGAAACTGGAGAGGCAAAGGAAGCTTAACTTGTTCAAAGCTCCGAGCAACAGGCCCAATACTACTACTAGACCCTTAGTAGCTGATGGTCGATCAAGAGGGGCAAAGGTGGTAGGTGAGACAGTGAGAGCAGTGGACAAAACTACCCTTAGCACTACCAGAGAAAATATACCCTATGGGAAGGGTAAAGAGGTGATAACATCAGATGTGAGGCAGATTGTTCTTAGATCTACTAGTGGAAAAGTACGCAAAATCAAATGCTTTAAGTGAATGGGATTTGGGCATATGGCAGCACAGTGTCCAAATAAAAGGGTGATGACTGTTATGGAGGGCACTAGGGAAGATGTTGAGGTTGAGGAGGAATAGGCTAAGCTTATAGACCTATCTATAGCATTGCAGGAGTATTATGATGACCAGACTGCAAAAAGACATGAGGAGCGTAAGGTGAACGATATCTACCTATTACTGTGTTATCAGGACTCTAACCTTATCTCCTGATGCTAATGACATAAAGAGGGAGAACATATTCCATACCTCTTATAGGATCAGAGGTAACCTTTGTGTATTTATCATTGATAGTAGTAGTTGTACAAATGTTATATCTACTACACTAGTAGAAAAATTACATTTATCTACTAGTCCACATCCTAACCTTTATGACATGCATTGGTTGGACAATCGGGGCAATATGCATGTTACGTTAAGGGCGAAAGTGCCTGTGAATGTTGGACAGAAATATCACGGTGAGATTCTATGTGATGTAATTCCTATGTGTGCATTCCATTTGCTGTTGGGTAGACCCTGGATGTTTGATCGGAAGGTGTTACATGATGGATTCGGGAACACCTATAAGTTCAATATAGGAGGGTCTCCCATAGTACTATCACCTATGACTTCGTTTGAGGTACACCAGTTTCAGGAGCAGATCAGAACTACTTCCACTACATGATACGAGATCGGTTTGATCGGATTCCAACTGATACGAACCACGCCAACGTATGACGAAACCCAATACCAATACGTTCGGAATTCATTACCTAAGATGCCAAACACCCTTAAGTGGAAACCGCAACCCGTTGTCTATAAGCGAGACAAGAACCTTGGTATAATATGAAGACGCCACAATCGGGATGAAAGACCGATTGATAAGTCGGGATGAACGCCACGAAAGAAAAATCCGATAAGTTCTAGATTAGTTCTTTAAAGAACCAAGAGAGGAATTCTCTCAAAAGTGTTTTCAAACTTTCAATGTTGTATGTTCTATATTCTAAATGTTCTAAACCCTAGGAGCTTTATATTAGGGTTTACAATTCGTAACAATAAAGGCTCAAAACGACATCACTTCAATAAGTGCGTAAAAATAACAAAGCAAGACATGAAGGCCGGTGTCGGGGAGATACACGGCCGTGTACTTTGGCCGTGTATAATTCTGTGGAACTTCTCGACAATATACACGACCGTGTACTTCTAGTCATGTATCTTTCTGTGGAAATTCTTAACACCATACACGGCCGTGCCTTTGAACCGTGTATACGACTGTGTATGATTCTGTGTAACCTCCAGACTCCTACACGGTCGTGCCTTGTAAAGACACACCCTCTTCACCCCGTATCCGGTATGACTTGTACAAGAGCAAGGGCCTTCCCATGGTTATTCCAATCCTTTCCAACTTCATGATTGCTCCAATCCTTTTCGACTTCATGGACATCCTTTATCAACCCGTTAAGTGCTTCCTTGAATCGTTTTGCTCGATTTCTTGTGATTAGTCCAAGTGGCACTTCAAGAGGATCCACATTCCCTCTTCTGGCTTGGCTCCCATCATGGCTCTCATCATTCCCCTCCTCTTGAAAAGGATTTGTCCTCAAATCATCGCCTGTATCAAAAGGACTCAAATCAATAACATTAAATGTAGCACTTACTTGATACTCACTAGGTAAATCTATCTTGTATGCATTATCATTGATGCGCTCAAGGATTTGAAATGGTCCATCGCCTGTAGGAAGTAGTTTAGATCGACACTGCACAGGAAACTGCTCTTTACGCATGTGAACCCAAACCCAGTCTCCAAGTTCAAAGACAACTTGTCGACGACCCTTGTTAGCTTGTTTCACATACTACTCTGTTCTTCGCTCAATGTTTAGCCTTGCCTTTTCATGGATCTGTTTAACAAATTTTGCTTTCTTCTTGCCATCTATATTAACATACTCAGAAATAGGCAAAGGTGATAAATCCAAAGGAGTTAGTGGATTAAAACCATACACAATTTCAAAAGGAGTAAACTTAGTAGCAGAATGCATTGTACGATTATAGGCAAATTCAACATGCGATAAACAATCCTCCCAACTTTTAATGTTCTTCTTAATGACAGCCCTCAACAAAGTAGATAAGGTTCGATTTACTAGCTCAGTTTGACCATCAGTCTATGAATGACAATTAGTAGAAAACAATAACTTAGTTCCTAACTTAGCCCACAAGGTCTTCCAGAAGTAGCTTAAGAACTTAGCATCTCTATCCGATACAATTGTTCTAGGCATACCATGTAATCTCACAACTTCCCTAAAGAACAAATTAGCAATATTGCAAGCATCATCTGTTATGTGACAAGGAATGAAATGTGCCATTTTAGAGAATCTATCCAAACTACAAAAATAGAATCTCGACCATGTCTAGACCTAGGTAATCCTAACACAAAATCTATGGAAATATCTACCTAAGGCTCATGAGGAATGGGAAGTAGGGTATAAAGCCCTTGAGGTTGGACTCTAGATTTTGCTTGCTTACATGTGACATATCGCTCACAAATCCTCTCAACATCTCGTTTCATGTGAGGCCAATAGAAGTGTTCCTGCAATACCCCTAAGGTTTTAGCTACTCCAAAATGTCCCATTAAACCTCCTCCATGAGACTCCCTCACTAGTAATTGATACGAACCGCGCCAACCCGTGACGAAACCCAATACCAATACGTTCGGAAAATTCGTTGCCTAAGACGCCCAAACACCTAAAGTGGAAACCGCAACCCATTGTTTATAAGCGAGACAAGAACCTTGGTATAAAAATGAAGACACCACAATTGGGATGAAAGACCGATTGATAAGTCGGGATGAACGCCACGGAAATCAATCCGATAAGTTCGAATTAGTTCTTGAAGAACCAAGAGAGGTGCCTCTCAAAAGTGTTTAATGTTCAAAGATGTCTAATCTTAGTTGTTCTAAATCCTAGGAGCTTTTATACTAGGGTTACAATTCGTGTAAAAATAAGTCCGAAATGACATAGTTTAGTTAAGTGACATAAAAACGCGAAACAGAACAAGTTGGCCGACAGGGGATACACGGCCGTGTACACAACCATGTACTTTTCTGTGCAACTTCTGGCAACATACACACCCGTGTACTTTGGTGTTGTATCTTTCTGTGAAACTTTTGGCAACATACACGCCCGTGTACTTTGGCCATGTATCTTTTCTGTGCAACTTCTGGCAACATACACGCCTGTGTACTTTAGCCGGTATCTGTCTGTGGATTTGCTTGACTCCATACACGGCCGTGCCTTGAGAGTACACGCCTTCTTCAACCCGTGTCCGGTGTGACTTGTATAAGAGCAAGGGTCTTCCCATGGTTGTTCCAATCCATTCCAACTTCATGATTGCCCCAATCCTTCCCGGCTTCATGGACATCCTTTATCAACCCGTTAAGTCCTTCCTTGAGTCGTTTCGCTCGACTTCTTGTGATCGGATCCTGGCGGCACTTCAAGAGGATCCACATTCCTTCTTCCGGCTTGACTCTCATCATGGATCTCATCATTCCCCTCCTCTTGAAAAGGATTTGTCCTCAAATCGTCACCTACATCAAAAGGACTCAGATCAGTAACATTAAATGTGGCACTTACTTGATACTCACCAGGCAAATATATCTTGTATGCATTGTCGTTGATGCGCTCAAGAACTTGAAATGGTTCATTGCCTCTAGGAAGTAGTTTAGATCGACGCTGTACGGGAAACCGCTCTTTGCGCATGTGAACCCAAACCCAATCTCCAGGTTCAAAAATAGCTTGTCAACGACCCTTGTTGGCTTGTTTCACATACTGCTTTGTTCGTCGTTAATGTTCAGCCTTGCCTTCTCATGGATCTGTTGAACAAACTCGGCCTTCTTCTTGCCATCTAAATTAACATACTCAGAAATAGGCAAAGGTGATAAATCCAAAGGAGTTAGTAGATTAAAACCATACACAATTTCAAAAGGAGAAAATTTAGTTGCAGAATGCTCTGTACGGTTATAGGCAAATTCAACATATGGCAAACAATCCTCCCAACTTTTAATATTCTTTTTAATTACAGCCCTCAACAAAGTAGATAAAGTTCGATTTACTACCTCAGTTTGACCATCAGTCTGTGGATGACAAGTAGTAGAAAACAATAACTTAGTTCCTAACTTAGCCCACAAAGTCTTCCAAAAGTAGCTTAAGAACTTAGCATCCCTATCTGATACAATTGTTCTAGGCATACCATGCAACCGCACAACTTCCCTAAAGAATAAATTAGCAATATTACAAGCATCATCCGTTTTATGACAAGGAATGAAATGTGCCATTTTAGAAAACCAATCAATAACTACAAAAACAGAATCCCGACCATGTCTAGACCTGGGTAATCCTAACACAGAATCCATAGAAATATCTACCCAAGGCTCATGAGGAATGGGAAGTGGGGTGTAAAGCCCTTGAGGTTGGACTCTAGATTTCACTTGCTCACATGTGACACATCGCTCACAAATCCTCTCAACATCTCTTTCATGTGAGGCCAATAGAAGTGTTCCTACAATACCCCTAATGTTTTAGCTACTCCAAAGTGTCCCATTAAACCTCCTCCATGAGACTCCCTCACAAGTAATTCTCTTAGAGAACAAATTGGAATGCACAGCTTACTCTCCCTAAACAAGAATCTGTCATGTTTATAAAATTTTCCATGCCCACTCTTCTCACATTGCACATACTCCTCACAAAAATCTCGATCAGCAGCTATATAACTCCTTAATGTGCTCAAAACCAAGAAGTCTAGAACTAAGTGTAGAGATAAGAGTATACCTTCTAGAAAGTGCATCAGTAACTACATTCTCTTTACCTTGCTTGTAATGGATGACATATGGAAATGTTTCGATGAACTCCACCCAACGAGCATGCCTTTTGTTCAGCTTATGTTGCCCCTTCAAATACTTCAAGGATTCATGATCAGTGTGGATCACGAACTCTTTTGGCCAAAGGTAGTGTTGCCACGTCTCTAGGGCTCGAACCAATGCATATAGCTCCTTGTCGTAAGTAGGGTAATTCAAGGTTGCCCCACTTAACTCCTCGCTAAAGAATGCAATCGGTCTTCTCTCCTGCATAAGCACTACTCCAATACCTAATCCTGAAGCATCACACTCAATTTCAAACATTTTAGTAAAGTTAGGTAAAGCAAGTAACGACGCCTGAGTTAGCTTATTTTTAAGGTCTGAAAGGCCTTCTCTTGTTGCTCTTCCCAGCTGAACCCCCGTTCTTCTTAATTACCTCAGTAAGTGGTGCTGCAATGGTGCTAAAATCCTTCACAAACCTCCTGTAAAAGCTCGCTAGTCCATGGAAACTCCGCACATTACTTACATTGGTTGGACTAGGCCATTCTTGGATCGCACGAACCTTTTCTTCATCAAACTGTATTCCCTGCGCACTAACAACAAAACTAAGAAAAACAAGTTTGTCCGTGCAAAAAGTGCACTTCTTGAGGTTAGCATATAATTGTTCCTTTCGAAGCACTTCTAAAACATCTCTCAAGTGTGACATATGATCTTCCAAACTTTTGCTATAAATAAGAATGTCATCAAAATAGACAACCACAAATTTTCCAATAAATGTCCTCAAAACATGGTTCATAAGTCTCATAAAAGTACTAGGTGCATTAGTTAACTCGAAAGGCATTACTAACCACTCATACAATCCATATTTTGTCTTAAATGCAGTTTTCCATTCATCACCTTCTTTCATTCTAATTTGGTGATATCCACTTTTCATATCAATTTTAGAAAAGACACTAGACTCATGTAACTCATCTAACATATCATCTAAGCGAGGAATGGGATAAAGATACTTTACCGTGATGTTGTTGATGGTGCGACAGTCAACACACATTCTCCATGTCCCATCTTTCTTAGGCACCAAAATCACCGGCACTGCACATGGACTCATGCTTTCTCTCACGTACCCCTTCTCCATTAATTCATCGACCTGCCTTTGGAGTTCCTTTGTCTCCTCCGGATTGCTCCTGTAAGCTGGCTTGTTTGGAATCGATGCTCGGGTACAAGGTCAATCTGGTGCTCAATACCTCTAACAGGTGGTAATCCCTTTGGAATCTCCTCAGGAAAGACATCTTCAAAGTCCTGCACAAGAGATACAACCACACTTGGCAAAGAGTTAGATAAGTCGTTAGTAGTCAAACATGTTTCCTTAAAAACCAGTAACAACATAGGTTGCCTCATCACTAACGCTCTCCTTACTACACTCGCTCTTGCCACACAACTCTCCTTTCGCAAGGCTGCCCTCTCCTTTTCACTTACCACCAAAGTTGATCCCCCTTCAACTTGGCCTCTTACACTCTTTCCAGCCTTCCTCTCCTTTTCCTTTTGATCTTGACTTTTATATTCCTTTTTCTTCTCATTGTCTTTTGCTCTCTCACTCTCACTCTGCTTTTCACTCACCTTGTGTTTTGCAAATGACTATTGTAGCTGCAACTGATCCTCATACACTTGTTTAGGTGTTAAAGGTTTAAGATTAAAGCTCTTCCTTGGTGAACAAGCGTATACTTGTTAGAAAAGCCATCATGCACAACCTTCCTATCAAATTGCCATGGCCTCCCCAACAACACATGACATTCTTGCATTGGAACTACATCACATAACACCTCATCCTCATACCTACCAATGCGAAACCCAATCAAGGCTTGCTTACTCACCTTAGTCTCACCACTATCATTCAACCACTGCAATTTATATGGACTAGGGTGTCTAACAGTTTTGAGCCCCAACCTCTCAACAATAAAATTGCTCACTACATTGGTGCAACTCCCTCCATCAATGATCAAACTACAAATGTGATCTCCTAAATAACATCTAGTATGAAATATATTTTCTCTTTACACCTCTTCTTCTTCCTTCACCTGCACATTCAAAGCTCTCTTCACTACCGCCACTAGCCTTCCCATTGCAGGCTCCTCATCATCACTAGCATCTTCTAATGGTGGCATATCATCTTCTTCACTACCCCCCTCAGTCTCATACTCACCATCATCACGCAAAATCATCACACGCCTATTTGGACATTGACTAGCAATATGGCCTCTACCTTGACATTTAAAGCATCTAATGTCATGATTTCTAGAAGTAGAAGATTCAGGGTTACCTTGATTACCAGAAGTAGAACTCGCTTTGCCTCAGCTCTCCTTTTGGTTTGTGGGTAAAGGCTTTTCTTCTTTCTTCCATGATTAGTCTTCCAAGTGGATGAACCATTACCCTGTTGAAATCGTGCACTACATACTACCCTTCCGCTTGTGCTGGTTCTCACCTTTATAGCCATGTGAACCATATCCTCCAATTCTACATAATGCTGCAATTCAACCACATTTTGGATTTCTCTATTTAATCCAGCAAGAAATCTAGCCATTGTAGCCTCTCTATCCTCTTCTAAATTCGCCCTAATCATAGTGACTTCCATCTCCTTGAAGTACTCATCTACACTTCGGCTTCCCTGCCTCAGAGTTTGCAACTTGTTGTGCAATTCACGATAGTAAATAATGCAGGTAAAAAACTGCTTCAATCATCACTCTCTTCATCTCTTCCCAAGACTCAATAGGTGGCTCGCCACTCCTTCTTCTATTCAACATTAATTGATCCCACCACACTAATAGCATAATTGAAAATTCAATGGCAGCAAGTTTCACCTTCTTTCTCCCACTATAGTTGTGACAATAAAACACCACTCCACCTTTTTCTCCCATTCTAAATATGCCTCGGGATCATTCTTCCCTTGGAAAGGAGGAATCTTCATCTTTATGCTACTCAATTGATCATCCTCTCTATTCTTATCTCCTCTATCTTCCCAATCTCTAGTCCCTCTATTCCGACCACTATAACCTCTATAACTCCCAACAGAAGGCTCATCAAAGTCATCATCCGTCATTTCATCTCCACCCCTCGGTACTCTCCTTTTAGAACGACTCTCCCTCTTACGCCCTTGGAATACATTTGTGGATTGCTCTAGTCTTTGCTCTAACCGTCTCATGAATTTGCTCCATTCCCTCTTGGAACATCCTCTTCATTTCTCCCCTCAAAGCCTCAATTACTAACCTAGCATCAAACCTTCCCCCTCTCACCTTCAGCAGAATGTTGTCTCGACATAGTTCCTGCAGAAAAGATTAGTACTAACACAAATATATATAAAATTAAACCTCACGATACACTCCCTTACGTGTTTTCGCTCAATGATGATATCATACAGTCACTCGTGTATTCTCACAAACAACGATGATATCACTAACCAATTTCCTCTTCTCAATTCTCTTGGAGCTAACCCGAACTTCACCAATTTCCTTCCGTAGAATTCAAAACCAACTCTAGGGTTCGTAAAATTTTCCTCTATTTTTCTATCCGATTATTTTTTTTGTCTCTGTTTTTTGCTTTTGATCACGTTTCTCTTTGCTTTTCTTTTCCCTTCTTTTTTTTTTTTTGTCGTGACTTTTTTACTCTTTTTTTTTTTTTACAATCAACTAGTAAGCACTACACTATCAAAAGACAATTAATATTGCGGAATTGAACACGATAATTGATATGAACGATTGGAGTTAGGGTTTTTGATATTACCTTCCTCAACCGAACTTGATGTTTTGACAAACCTAAGCTTTGATACCAAACTGATACGAACCACGCCAACCCGTGATGAAACCCAATACCAATACGTTCGGAAAATTCATTGCTAAGACGCCCAAACACCTAAAGTGGAAACCGCGACCCGTTGTCTATAAGCGAGACAAGAACCTTGGTATAAAAAAGAAGACGCCGCAATCGGATGAAAGACCGATTGATAAGCGGATGAACGCTACGGAAATCAATCCGATAAGTTCGAATTAGTTATTGAAGAACCAAGAGAGGTGCCTCTCAAAGTGTTTAATGTTCAAAGATGTCTAATCTTAGTTGTTCTAAACCCTAGGAGCTTTTATACTAGGGTTACAATTTGTGTAAAAACAAGTCCAAAACGACATAGTTTAGTTAAGTGACATAAAAACGCGAAATAGAACAAGCTCGCTGACAGGGGATACACGATCGTGTACACAACCGTGTACTTTGGCCGTGTACTTTTCTGTGCAACTTCTGGCAACATACACGCCCGTGTACTTTGGCCGTGTATCTTTCTGTGCAACTTCTGGCAACATACACGCCCGTGTACTTTGGCCGTGTATCTTTCTGTGCAACTTCTGGAAACATACACACCCGTGTACTTTAGCCGTGTATCTGTCTGTGGATTTTCTTGACTCCATACACGGCTGTGCCTTGAAAGTACATGCCCTCTTCAACCCATGTCCAGTGTGACTTGTATAAGAGCAAGGGTCTTCCTATGGTTGTTCCAATCTGTTCCAACTTCATGATTGCCCCAATCCTTCCCGGCTTCATGGACATCCTTTATTAACCCGTTAAGTGCTTCCTTGAGTTGTTTCGCTCGACTTCTTGTGATCGGTCCCGGCGGCACTTCAAGAGGATCCACATTCCTTCTTCTGGCTTGACTCTCATCATGGATCTCATCAGTAATTCTCTTAAAAAACAAATTGGAATGCATAGTTTACTCTCCCTAAACAAGAATCCTTCATGTTTATAAAATTTACCATGCCCACTCTTCTCACAATGCACATACTCCTCACAAAAAACTCGATCAGCAGCATACAATTCCTTAATGTGCTTAAAACCAAGCAGTCTAGAACTAAGAGTAGAGATAAGAGCATACCTTCTAGAAAGTGCATCAGCAATGACATTCTCTTTACCTTGCTTGTGGTGGATGACATATGGAAATGTTTCGATGAACTCCACCCAACGAGCATGCCTTTTGTTCAGCTTGTGTTGCCCCTTCAAGTACTTCAAGGATTCATGATCAGTATGGATCACGAACTCTTTTGGCTAAAGATAGCGTTGCCAAGTCTCCAGGGTTCGAACCAAGGCATATAACTCCTTGTCATAAGTAGGGTAGTTCAAGGTTGCCCCACTTAGCTTCTCGCTAAAGAATGCTATTGGTCTTCTCTCTTGCATGAGCACTGCTCCAATACCTAATCCTGAAGCATCACACTCAATTTCAAACGTTTTAGCAAAATCAGGTAAAACAAGTAATGGCGCCTAAGTCAGCTTATTTTTAAGCGTCTGAAAGGCCTTCTCTTGTTGCTCTCTGATGGGTGTCGAATCCAACAAAAATAAAACCTACTCCTAGACAATGATATGATTTGCGTATAGTAGTGAGTAGGGTCGTATCCATAGGGATTGGTTAAATATATTTCTATTCAAAGAGAATAAAGAGGAAAAGAAAAATGGGGGGTTTTGTTTGTGAATCAAAATAATATTGAAACAAAAATAATAAAATCGAATATTGATAAAAGCCTAGCCAAAGGAATAAAGATAGTTTAATTCGAGGAATTGATCATCGATGCAAATGCTTTCTATTCTTATTTCTAGATAAACTGGTTATGGTTATTAACAAGCTCTAACAACCTATCTCTCCTTACTTCCTCGATAATCAAAACAAGCTCTTTGACTATTTCTCTTATCGATTAGACAACCCTAAAACAAGCTCTTAGGACTTAATCTATCCATAGCATTAAAAACAAGAGAGACCACCATTCATGCCAGTAGTTATAAGATAACCTATTTAAACAAGATCATACATCTCCATAACATAAATTCGATCATCTATTTTATAATCAAACATGTTATTATGTCACGAGACTAGAACTATCAAACAATTACGGATTTGACGTGCTAGTTGACAATATATTAACTTGCTAAATTGAGTAGAAGAGCTCTAATTCATACCAATCAACAAAGATAATAATTACATAACGTTCAGAAGATATATAATATCCAAAAACAAAGAATAGATTAAAAGACAAATCAATTAGATCTCACAATTCGAGGAGAATTAAAACTTCAATGAACCCTTTGGCTAGAAAATCTGCTTAGCTACACATGTTCATCATCAAAACGAAAATTAAAAGTAAAAACATGATAAGCCTCTGTTCCCGGTTTCCCTTACTCTGCCTCCTTCCTTCCTTCTTGTCTCCAAGATGATCCAAGATTATCATAACCCTCTAGGGTTAGTTCTATTTATATTGTTAAAGGAATGGCAGGTGATCTTTTGCTAGCAAGATACGAAAATATCTTTCCTTTTTCAAGTAAATCTCGAGAAGTAAATAATCGTCCGCCTGGCACGCCCTACAACACGTCCATGGGTCAAGCCGTGCCTTCCTCTGTGTATAATTCACATATCATCTTTCGTGTCTAATGTGTGCCATGTCTTCCACCACGGCCAATCCCAAACCGTGTCATCCTCTGGTCGAAGTTCTCAAATTTCTCCTCCTTATTTAGTATATGGCACGGCTTCATCAAGCTTCCACCACGGCTTCCACCACGGACGTGTCACAAGCCGTGTCTCTCTCCTTCTCATGCAGTGTGTAGCACGGTTTGCACCATGGCGTATCTCAAACTGTGCCTCCTTCTAGACAGATACCGGTCGTGTACTTCACCGTGTATTTTCCTATGGCTTCAAAACTAAGTACACGGCCGTGTGCTTCAACTACACGCCCACATACTTTCCTCCGGCGGTGTAAATCCTTGTCTTTGATCCAAGTTGTAGATGACTTCTCTAATTTACTTGAATTAGCACCCTTGACTCTATTTAACCTGATTTATCACCATAATAGAATTAAGTACCATTTCCTTATGATTTCTATAAAATCTATAATAAATTAACACACTTCATACTATAAAGATTGAGTATAAAATGGCTCTATCAAATTCCCCCACACTTAAACTCTTGCTTGTCCTCAAGCAATAGAATCAAATCAATTGAGAAATTCGTCGTAGATTATACGAACTTTCTTTTCATCATTCCAAGCATCTATTCATTTGTAATTCATGACTTGTAATTTTAATGTCTACTACTTCAACCAAACTGGTTTCATGTGATCAAATTACCATGGACAAAATTTAATAGCAAATCTAAACAAAACAAACTTTAATCCTCATGTTTAGCAAAAGAATTTTTATTTCCAAAAGTAAATACTTAATCCACTAAGGAAAGACACCCAATTAAACTTCATTGGATATTATCAAGTATATAATCCTTGCAACATAAAGTAAAAGCATATAGTACCAACTCTTTCCATAGATTTTCTCCCTTTCTATTATAAGTCTTGTTTAATTCAATGAATGTTTACATTCATTGTTCTTTTGATTTAATCAAGCATTTATTTTGACGGGTTTTTTGCCCGCTTCTTTTCATGAACTTTTGCCATTTTTGCCCTTATCATTATAGTGAGTTCATTAAGTCGGCACATCCGAGCTCGTCACTAAAGTGACCGGGTTTTGAGATACCCCTACGGACTCTTCCTCACTCTAAACATTCAAGTTTGAATACTCTTAACTCAATTATTTGAATTATTGGAGTAATGGCTATGCTTGATTTTTATTTTTTTTATCCAACAACTTCAAAGAGTATACAGTTGCTAATATAACCTAGAAGTAAACTTATTTATTTTTCACTTAGGGACTCGACTTACTCTTAGACTTCCAATTCTAAAGCTAAATACAAGTTAAATTTGTTTCTTAAAGATTTCACTACTTAATTTTAACCAAGTACTCTAATCACAACAGTAGGTGAGTAAAGCATTTGAACAAGTCAATTTCACATTTTGTAGATGCTTATTACAACATTTAGTACAATCTCCGATTTCATGATAATTTTGAAAAAAAATTTGCTTAAAAATTGCTTAAGGACAAACATTCAAAGTATAAGTCAGTTCTCTATTCTCTATATTTTATTATCCTCTCCCCCCACACTTAGCTTGAACAGTGTCCTCACTGTTCCTAATTTAGCACAATTAAAAGAGGAATTAACAACACAAGGAACATTAAGAATAAGAGAAAAGGAATACTGGTACTTCCCTGGTATGAAGTGTAGAGTAATTGGAATTCTCCCCTTAGGCACTAGAGAGTGTCATCTGATGATATATACCCTTGCTGCAGCTAATCAAAAGAAAAACAAAAATCAAAAGAAAACAAAATAAATTGATATGGTTGCCTCCCATGAACACCTTTCTTTAACGTCTTTGGCTAGACGTTCCTATAATTAATCGCAATACTCGGGGTGAGTTAAACTGGTCTCTTCAATATGACATACTTGAAATCCTTCATAAAAAGGTTTCAAGCGATGACCATTGACTTTGAAGTTCTTACCGGTTTCAAGACTTGCGATCTCAACTGCACCATGTGAAAATATGTTAGTGATAACAAAAGGACCAATCCACCGTGATTGTAGTTTTCCAGAGAACAACTTCAATCGAGAATGATAAAGTAGTACTTTTTGACCTACAGAAAAATTCTTTTGGGAAATCATTTGATCATGAAAAATTCTTTGTTTTTTTCCTTGAGATTTTAGTACTCTCTTAAGCTTCTCTTCGAATTTCCTCAAGTTCTTGTAATTGAAGTTTTCTGTGCTCACCAACCTCATCCATTTGCATGTTACAATTGTTTTACAGCCCAGTACGCCCTATGTTCCAGCTCCATAGGGAGGTGACACGGTTTGCCAAATATCAAACATAAGGAGACATACCTATAGGGGTCTTGTAAGCTGTCCGATAGGCCCATAATGCATCTTCAAGTCTTGTAACTCTAATCCTTCTGCTTGGATTGACGGTTTTTTTTTCCAAAATAGACTTGATTTCTTGTTTGAAACTTCTGCCAATCCATTGGTTTGAGGGTAGTATGCGGTGGAAGTGCGATGAGTGACCCTGTATTTTTTAGTAGAGTTTCCACTACTCTATTACAAAAGTGTGTGCTAACGATCACTGATAAGAGCCTTTGGTGTCCCGAACCTAGCAAAAATATGAGATTTAACAAAATCCACAACAACTTTGGCATCATTAGTTCGGGTCGGTTTGGCTTCCACCCATTTTGAAACATAATCCACAGCAAGAAGGATGTAAACATTACCGAAAGAAGGAGGAAAAGGACCCATAAAGTCAATACCCCATATATCAAATATTTCACATGCAAGAATAGGGGTAAGTGGCATTTGGTCTCTACGTCCTAAGTTGCCAATTTTTTGACATCGTTCACAAGACTTACAAAACATAAAAGAATCATAAAACAATGTAGGCCAAAACAAACCACATCCTAATACCTTTTGAGTTGTCCTCTTAGGGCCAAAATGTCCACCACATGCATATGAGTGACAAAATTGCAAGACAAAAGGAATATCGTCTTGAGAAATACACCTTCTAATGATCTGATTAGCACAATGTTTCCACAAATATGGATTATCCCATACATAGTACTTAGCATCACTTTTAATTTTATCTTTTTGAGCCCTAGACATATCACTTGGTAGTGTCTTAGTAACCAAATGGTTGACAATATCAGCATACCACGGAATTGTCTTTTGAATAGAAAAGAGATACTCATCTGGGAAATCATCTTGTATTGTGTTGACCCTTCACTAATAGGTAATTCTACTGAGGTGGTCGGCAACTAAGTTTTCAGAGCCTTTCCTATCGCGTATTTCCATATCAAACTCTTGTAATAAGAGTATCCATTGAATAAGTCTTGGTTTCGCCTCCTTCTTCGCGAGCAGGTATTTGAGAGCTGCATGATCAGAGTAAACAATTACCTTAGTACCAAAGTAAATTGATCTGAATTTTCTAATGCAAAAACAACAGCCAAGAGTTCTTTTTTCCGCTGTGGAATAGTTTGCATTGAGCATTATCCAATGTTCTGGAAATGTAATAAATGACATGAGAAGCTCTTCCAACTCTTTGGCTAAGAACGGCTCCAACTGCATAATTGCTCGCATCATACATAATTTGAAAGGGAAGGTTCCAGTTAGGTGGTGGAATGATTAGAGCAGAAGTCAACTTATTCCTCAATGTGTCAAAAGCGTGCTTACAAGCCTCATCGAACTCAAATGTCACTTCTTTTTGGTAGCAATCGACATAGGGGTTGAGTAATTTTGGAAAAATCCTTGATGAAGCGTCGATAAATCCTGCACTCCCAAGAAAAGAGCGAATTTCCCATACACTTACAGGGTAAGGTAAAGATTTAATCAATTCTACCTTAGCTTTATCGACTTCAAGCCCTTAGAGATACAATATGACCTAAAATGAGACTCTGTTCAACCATAAAGTGACATTTTTTCATAATTCAACACTAGGTTCTTATCAATACATCTTAAAGCACTTTTGTAAGGTTAGTCAAAACATGAATCAAAAGAATTACCATAGACGGTGAAGTCATCCATAAAACCTCTATGATATTTTCCACATAAATTTGAAAATATACTAACCATACACCTTTGGAATGTGGCTGGGGCATTGCAGAGCCCAAAAGGCATCCTTCAATATGCAAAAGTACCGAATGGACAAGTGAAAGTAGTCTTCTCTTGATCTTCCGGTGCCACTGGAATTTGATGAAAACCTGAAATAACCATCAAGACAACAATAGTGAGAAATGGCCGCCAAACGTTCAAGCATCTGATCAAGAAAAGGAAGAGGGAAGTGATCTTTTCTAGTTAAGCATTTAACTTCCTATAATCAACACAAACCCTCTAACCATTCTGAACCCGAGTAGGAATTAACTCACCATCAGAGTTTTCAATCACAGTCAAGCCTATTTTCTTCGAACAACTTGAATTGGACTTACCCATTTTGCTATCGGAAATTGGATAGATCATACCTGCATCAAGAAGTTTCAAGATCTTTTTCTTAACTACCTCCATCATAGGGGGTTCAAACGACGTGAACTTCCCTGAAAGTTTGCAATTATCTTCCATTAAAATCTTTCATGCGTGTGGAGGGGCTTAATCCTTTGATATCGGCTATGGACCATCCAATGGCTTCTTTATACTCTCTTAGCACCCGAATCAACTTTTCTTTTTCTAAAGTACTTAGTTTGTTAGAGACATCACAGCAAGAGTCTCATTTTCTCCCAAGAAGATGTACTTTAGATGTTGTGTAAGGGTTTTAATTCCAACTTTGGTGCTTGCACAATAGAGGGAAGAGTATTATGTTAGAAGGGGGTAAATTAATGTAGGACACATCATACCTGGTAGGTTTTAATGATTCCAACTCCTAAATCATGTCCTGCAAATCAGAGGAATAACAAGCTTCTTCTTAAGAGTTTTCAATGTATTAATAGTAAGACTCCTATTAAGTAAAATTTTTTCAACTCATCATCGTCTATAAAATCAAATGTAGCCTGTGTTAATGGGTCAATAAACCCACAACAAAAACAGGGGAGATATCACTAGGATATTTCATGGCATCATAAATTTAAATTTTAATCACTTCACATCAAATTTCCATAGTGAGGTTACCGTCATGTACGTCAATTTTCATTCCGGATGTCTTAAGAAATGGTCTCCCTAATAATACATTAAGGAATTACGAGAATCATCATTCTCCATGTCAAGCACATAAAAATCTGCAGGGAAACCAACCCATTAACTTGTACAAAAACATCTTCTAGGACTCCCTCAGGATAGACATTGGACCTATCAACAAGTTTTAACAATAACACCTGTTCCTTCAAGGGACCAACATTCAAGCTTTGATAAACAGATAAAGGCATAACATTGATTGAAGCTCCTAAATCACACATAGCTTTAGCGTTCCAAGATTACCTATTTTGCAAGGAATAGTAAACATACCTGGATCCTTACATTTAGGAGGAAGCTTCTTCTGAAGAATAGCTGAAACATTCTCACCCACACTAATCTTTTCATTACCTTTCAGCTTTCTTTGTTAGTGCACAATTCTTTGAGAAATTTTTGCATAACGAGGTACTTGCTTAATTGCATCCAGCAAAGGAATATTTACCTCAACTTTGTGAAAAGTTTCAAGAATCTCCTTTTCTTCAGCTTCATTCTTGGTTTTCGCTAACTAGAGGGGAAAGGAGGTGCTGTTGTCATGACTTTTGGTGGTTCAACAAGGGATCCTTTGTTCTGGTTATCTGTTGGCTTAGAGTTGCAAATCTCTTTCTCAAGATTAGTTCGGTGTCCTTTCTCATTGATCCCTGCAATTTCGTTCCACTTCTCAAGGTAATTGCATTAGCGCTTTGCTTTACATTTGTGATAGTTGAGAAGGTAACTTACCTTGAGTTTTCTAACCTGTTTATAGAAGAAGCAAGTTGGCTTACTGATTTCTAAGTTGTGAATGCTCTGCTTTGTCTCATCCTGAAATTGTTTTGTATTAATAGCAAGTGATTTAAAATTTTCTTCAGAGAATACCTGAAGTGGAAGGAGCTTGTGGTACTTGTTTGATGGCTTAGGTTGGAATTGTTCGAAGTTTGTGGTTTATTGCCATATCTGAAGTTAGGATGATCCCTCCATCAGGATTATAAGTATTCGAGTAGGGATCATATTTCCTTTGTGGTCGTCCTAGGAATCCTCCTACAGCATTGGCATGCTCATGATTGTCATTTGCAATGAGGGACACATGTCGGTGGGATGATTAGGAGCAGCACAAATTCCACAAGCCTTCACCTGCTGTGTATTTCCAAGAGCTATCTGCTGCACAAGGGAGGTTTAGGTTAGAAATTTGATGTTCAAGGTTAGAAACACTTACCTCATTTACTCTCCTTGAAGATATATCATGCCTATACCCAAATTGTTGCGAATTAGCAGCCATAATGGAGATCAATTGATGGGAATCAAAATCCACAAGACCTATCATTAGGACAAAAATTGATGGATTTCGAATCTTGGCGATGAGGGCCCATTTCAAGCAGATCAACCTCGGAATAAATTATTACTAACCTCTTTTATCTTATTCATGAATTGTATGTTCCAACAGGTATGCTTATTTGTTTTCACAAGGCGATGGATAAACTCACTAAGACTAGCTTGTGGGTTATCTATGGACCGGGCCTGAACCGGCGATGAGTTGAACCGACGATTCCATCATGAAGCTAGCCTGCCGAAGATTATTTTTTTACTTGTAATTTATGTTTGAAACCATTTATTTTGTAGCTTTATGGGACATTTTATTTGGTTGTTAATTTTGCCTTTAGGAACCGGCCACCTTATAGTGGCATAGTTGTGATTTTCTTGTCATTTTAACCTAAAGGGTGCAAGTATAAATACTTGCAAATTAGGTTTTTTAGGGAGCTTTTTGATATTGGAGAAAAAACACCCCTTTTGCCGTGAGAGAGAGGTGCCTCTTTCAAGAAATTACTCTTATCAATTTCCTTATTGAAATTGTGGCGAGTGGGCTTGGTTTTTGTTGTGTGTTATATCAACAAATTACAAGTTGATCCTAATTCCAAACTAGTGAGTCATATCTGGTGAGGATTTAGTTACTTTTATGTATTTTTTTGTTCTTATGAAATTAGGGTTTCTAATTTCGAAATTTGAAGAACCTTTGAATTGAATTTGAATCCCCTTTCATTTTCTATCTAGCAATCGTTGTTATATCATAAAATTGTTATCATAACAATTTGGGATTCATTTGGAATTTGAGGCTATTTTCCTTTGTTTGTGGCGTGGATGTTCATTTCAATTATCCCTTTTTAGTTGATTGTGCTTGACCCCCCCTTTAGGCACATCATCTTTTTAGTATCAGAGCTTAAGGTTAAGAGGAGGGATTGTTGAATTTGAGATTTTTGGTCCTTATATTGTTATCTTCCTATTGCCGTGAGTTGCTTATGGTTAAGAGGAGGAATTGTTGCAATTAGGATTGTCCTTTGTTTCCATCTTGCCGTAAGTTAATTGAAGGTATATGAGAAGGGTTTTGTTGATTGAATTTTTTGGAAATTGAAAGTTTTTGGTATTACCTTTGTGAACCGAATTGCAAGGGAGGGGAAATTCGGTCAAGTGAATGTATTTTTTTTTTTGTTGTCACCTTGATATTTACGTGATTGATATTTGTTGAAGAGGATAAATGAAGCTTCTGATTTGAAAGAAAAGTTTGGTTATTGTCTTCATCCTTCCCGTGTGTTTGTTTACGTGAGGAAGGAAGAGGAAAGTTAGTGCAATTTCGGAAGTGCAATTGTGAAGGAAGAGAATTGTGTTTTTTTTTTACATGTTGAATTCGAATTGGGGGGATATTTGCAATTTCCAGATTTGATTAGTGTGTAAGAAAGGAAGTTATTTGATTTCAAAACAAGCATTAAGAGTGAAGGAGTTAATTGTGTTTGTTTGAATTTGAAAATTTGCATCTTACCAAATGTGGAGGGGTTTCAATTAGTGAAGTGTTTGATTTTCAAATTTAATTTGCTCCCCTTCTATGTAAATTGTGGTTGATGACTTGTGTAGAAGTGGAGAAGTGCACCGTGGGTGTGTAGGTGTTTGTGTGGTGTTATTTTGTGCAATTGAAGTGGAAGTGTACAATTTCCAATTTGAGTTTGCGTGGAAGAAGAGGAAATAATTTGGAATTGAAACACATCCATTTACTTCAAGTAGTTAAAGAGTGGTATTGATTATATTCATTTGAATTTGAAATTGATTCTTACATTTGTGGCAAAGTTGCATTAAGGAGTGTCAAATTTGAATTTGTTGTCGTGTATGTGTGTAATTACGATGGAAGTGGGAGTGTTTAGTTGTTGTTGCCGTTTCTTGTTGTTGTTGCCATTTAAAGGAGCATCTTAGTTAGTTTTTGTTTGTTGCTACCGTGGAAGTGAAGGTTGCAACATATTATTGTTGCGTGAATTTAGTGTGTTGTGTGTGTAGTGTGCAAAGTGGCGGAGTGAGTTGGTTTTTGGCGTGAATTGTTTTTGTGAAGCAAGTGTGCTACAATTACTAGACATTACATTGGTACATCAAATAGATTGCATCCACAAAAATGTCTATTAATAGTGTGAATGGAGGAATGAGTTGATGTAGAATATAGTCGAATTGGTGGAGGTCGGGTTCTAATGTTGCAGGTGGGAGGACCTTAGATGAACAACTTCGGGACCTTAGAAAACTTGTTACTACATTAGGCAACAAGGATTGATAGGTGACATTGCCACCACCACCAGTGTACACCTTCAGGAGCCACCTAGAGCAAGGAGATTATCATGCTCTTAGAGAAGATAGAGGTGTAATTTTGGACTTAAACCATTCCCAGAAATGGAATTTTAGACCACCTAGAGGCCAGAGTGTGCAGAGCTAAAAATGCCTTCACTTGAAGATAAGGGTTTCCACAGATGGAAGATGTCAAACACCACTGTGCCAACCTTCAGAGGTTCTGAAGGTAATGATCAGTTGAACCATTGTTATAAACTCTAGGGATCAGCATCACAGGGATGAGTCAAAGAAACAAACTCGTTGGAAAGTGTTTGAGATAGAGAAACATCAGTCGATAATGAGTCCTTGTTTTTTGTTACAGGAGAGATACATCCTAGAGATGGAGGAAAGAAAACAATCATCTACTATAGTATTTCAGATATTGGGATTCTGTTAGAGATACTCCTTCAGATGGATTACTTTTTGGGAAACAGAGTCTCTGCTGCATTTTGAATACAAGATTTGAGGTCAAATCTTTTTGAGTCCAAAGGATATGATGGGAATCAAAATCCGACAAGACCTAATCATTAGGACAAAAATTGATGGATTTCGAATCTTGGCGATGAGGGCCCCTTTCAAGCAGATCAACCTCGGAATAAATTATTATCTAACCTCTTTATATCTTATTCATGAATTTGCATGTTCCAACATGTAATGCTTATTTGGTTTCACAAGGCATGGATAAACTCACTAAGACTCAGCTTGTGGGTTTTTCTAGGACCCCTGAACCAGCGTAGTTGAACCGACGGATTCCATCTGAAGCTAGCCTGCCCGAAGATTATTTCTTTACTGAATTTATGTTTGAACCATTTTTTTTTGTAAGCTTTAGGGGACATTTTTATTTGGTTGTAATTTTGCCTTTAGGCCGGCCACCTTATAGTGCATGTTGTGATTTTCTTGTCATTTTAACCCTAAAGGGTGCAAGTAAAATACTTGCAAATTAGGTTTTTTAGGGAGCTTTTTGAATTGGAAAAAAAAAACACCCTTTTGCCGTGAGAGAGAGGCCTTTTTCAAAAATTGCTCTTATCAATTTCCTTAGTAAAATTTTGTGGCTAGGCTTGGATTTGTTGTGTGTTATATCAACAAATTACAATTGATCCTAATTCCAAACTAGGAGTCATATTGGTGAGGATTAGTTATTTTTATGTCTTTTTGTTTTCTTATGAAAAAGGGTTCTAATTTCAAATTTGAAGAACCTTTGAATGAATTTGAATCCCCTTTCATTTTCTATCTAGCAATCGTTGTTATTCATATTTGTTACATAACAATTTCGGGATTCTTTGGAAATTTTTGAGGCTATTTTCCTTTGTTTGTGGCGTGGAGTTCATTTCAAATCATCCCTTTTTAGTGATTTTGCTTGACCCCCTTTAGGCACACATCAATTCCCTACTTGACCAAGGGTTTTATTCACTATAGCCTCCACTAGCAGCATCCACATTTTTCCTCTCCATCGGGGCAGGCCTCAAAAGAAATTGGATGAGAAGTTGTTCAGATATCCCATGTTGTGGACAGCTTGCACAAAGTTGCTTGAACCTCTCCCAATACTCATGAAAGATCCGGTGTCCCTCTGTTTGATACACAAATCTTCTTCTTAACCCAGCTCTATACGGGGGAAAAATTTGTTAAGAAAGTCTCACCATAACTGCCAAGTAGTTAAAAGAACCTGGAGGCAAATAAAACAACCAACTTTAGCTTTAGTACTTAAAGAGAATGGAAAAGCACAAACTTGATTTGATCGTCGGTTATTCCTTGCGGCCTCATACTAGAACACCATATGAAATTCTTTCAAAGTTTGTGAGGATCTTCAATCCAAGACCATGAAAGGTGGGTACAAGTACAACCCGATTTCAATGAATTTAACAGCTAGTTCGGATAGTGAATACAAAGGGGTTGTTGATTCACATCGGTGGCCAAGTCTCCAATTTCTTTTCAAATTTGGCCATATCGTCTTTCTTTTTCAAAAACAATGGATGAATCGACAAATCCGTGCCAAGTTCAGTCTAGGGGGATGTCTACTTCTTTTCGACCCTTTAAGAGTCTTCTCCACTCTGGATTATAAGTGAGTTCACCTGTTTGAGAAGAAGAGCATACAAAAATAGAAATAAATTTACACAATTCCCCGGCAGGGGCCCCCAAAATTTGTGGTTCAAATCCAAACAAAAATAAAACCTATCCTAGACAATGATATATTTGGTAATAGGAGTATGGTCGTATCCACAGGGTTGGTTAAATTTTATTTATTCAAAGAAAAAAGGGAAAAGAAAAAGGGGGGGGGGGGGGTTTGTTTTGTGAACAAAAAAATATTGAAACAAGATAAAAAAATCGAATATTGATAAAACTAGCCAAAGGAACAAGATATTTAATTCAAGGAATTGATCATCGATGCAAATGTTTCTATTCTTATTTCTAGATAAATGGTTAGGTTATTACAATTCTAAACAACCACTCTCCTTACTTCCTCGATAACAAAAAACCTTTGACTATTTCCTTATCGATTAGACAACCCTAAAACAAGCTCTTAGGATTAATCTACCATAGCATTAAAAACAAGAGGAGCCACCAAACATGCCGTAGATTATAAGATAACCTATTTAAACAGATCAACATTCCATAACATGAATTCGATCATCTATTTATAACAAACATGTTATTATGTCACCGAGACTAAACTCAAACAATTAAGGATTTGACTGCTAGTTGACAATTATATTAACTTGCTAATTGTAAAGAGCTCTAATTCATCCAATCAACAAAGAAATAATGACGTAACGTTTGAAGATTTGAATAACCGAAACAAAGAATAGATTAAAGACAATCAATTAGATTCACAATTCGTGGGAAATTAAACTTCAATGACCCTTTTGGCTAGAAAAATTCTTAGCTACACTGTTTCATCATCAAAACGAAAATTAAAGTAAAAACATGATAAGCCTTGTTCCCGGTTTCCTTGCTCTCCTCCTTCTTCCTTCTTGTCTCCAAGATGATCCAAGATTATCAAACCCTCTAGGGTTAGTTCTATTATATTGTTAAAGGGAATGGCAGGGATCTTTTGCTGCAAGATAGAAAATACTTTCTTTTTCAAGTAATCCGAGAAGTAAATAAACGTCCCTTGGCACGCCCTACAACACACCGTGGGTCAAGCCGGCCTTCCTCTTGTAAATTCCAATCATCTTCCGTGTCCATGTGTGCCCCCGTCTTACCCGGTTAGATCCCAAACCGTGTCATCCTCTGGTCGAAAGTTCCACAATTTCTCCTCCTTATTTAGTATATGGCATGGCTTCACAAGCTTCCACCACGGTTTCCCCACCACAGCTTCCACTACGGCCGGTCCAAGCGTGTCCTCTCCTTCTCATGCGTAGTAGCAGTTGCCCATGGCCAATCTCAAACCGTGCCTCCTTCCCTAGACAGTACACGGTGTGTACTTCAACCGTGTTTTTCCTGTGACTCAAAATACGTCACCCCCCCGTGTCTTCTACTACCCCCCATTATTTCCTCCGACGGTGTAAATCCTTGTCTTTGATCCAAGTTGTGTGATTCTCTAAAATTTTCTTAATTGCACCCAACTCCTTTAACCTGTTTTCAC
Organism: Laguncularia racemosa; assembly: GCA_037954665.1. Taxonomy (NCBI): domain Eukaryota; kingdom Viridiplantae; phylum Streptophyta; class Magnoliopsida; order Myrtales; family Combretaceae; genus Laguncularia; species Laguncularia racemosa. The sequence goes on from JBBMOL010000443.1 coordinate 277,724, forward strand.
CATAATAGAATTAAGACCATTTCCTTATGTTTCTATTAAAATCTATAATTAATTTTAAAACACTTATACTATAAAGATTGATTAAAATGGCTCATCACTCTCCCCATCTGAATCCACGTTTTCTTAATTATCAGAAGTGGGTCTGCAACAGTATGAAATCCTTCACAAATCTCCTATAAAAACTCGCTTATCCTGGAAACTCCTCCACTACTTACATAGTTGGACTAGGCCATTCTGGATTGCCGAATCTTTTCTTCATCAACCTGTATTTCCCTGTGCACTAACAACAAAACCAAGAAACCAAGTTTGTCAGCAAAAAGTGCACTTCTTGAGGTTAGCTTAATTGCCCTTTCGATACTTCTAAAAATCCCTCAAGGAGATAATGACTTCAAACTCTTGCGTAAATGAGAATTTCAACAAAAAGACAACCAAAATTTGCCAATAAAAGTCCTCAAAACATGGTTCTAAGTCCATAAAAGTATTGGCGCGTTATTCAAACCGAAAGGCATTACAACCACTATTCTTATATTTCGTTTGAATGCAGTTTTCCATTCTCCCTTCTTTCATTCTAATTTTTGGGGATTCCACTTTTCAATCATTTTGGAAAAGACACTAACCCATGTAACTCTTAACTGTCAACTAAGCGGGAATTGGATACGATACTTTAAACCTGATGTTGTTGAGGCGCGGCAATCAAACAAATTCTCCATGACCCATCCTTCTTAGGCACCAAAATATAGGCACTGTGCAGGGCTCATGCTTTCCTCACGTACCCCTTCCCATTAATTTATCGACCGCCTTTGGAGTTCCTTTTCTCCTTCGGATTGCTCCTATAAGCGGCTTGTTTGGAATCGATGCCTGGGTACAGGTCAATTTGGTGCCAATACCAGAATAGGTGGTAATCCCTTTGGAATCTCCCAGGGCATCTTCAAAGTCCTCAAAATAAACCAACTAACTAGCAAAAGTAGAATTTCGTTAGATTTCAGACTGTTTCCTTAAAAACTAGCAACAACATAGTTGCTTCATCCTAATGCCTTCCCACTCCTCGCTTCGTGCACACAACTCTCCTTTTGCAAGGCTGCACCTCCTTTTCATCACCACCAAAGTTGACCCCCTTCAACTTGGTCTCTCAACCTTTCCACCTTCCTCTCTTTTTCCTTTTGAGACGACTTTTGATTCCTTTTCTTTTCGCTGTCTTTTGCTTCCACTCTCCTCTGTTTTTCCTACCTTTTTTGCAAAAGACTGTTGTAGGAACTGATCCCATACACCTGCTTAGGTGTTAAAGGTTTAAGATTAAAGCTTTTCCCTGGTGAACAAGTGTATACTTGTTAAAAACCATCATGAACAACCTCCTACAAATTGCCATGGCCTCCCCAAAACCATGAAGCCGCATTAGCACACATCCAAACACCTCATCCTCATACCTACCAATGCAAAAAAAAAAACAATCAAGGCTTGCTTACCATCTTAGTTTCCCACATATTCAACCACTGTAATTTTATTATGGACTGGGTGTTTAGTAGTCTTGAGTCCCAGCCTCTCAAAAAAAATTTACCACCACTTTAGTGCAACTTCCTCCACAATGATCAAACTGAAATGT